>LBNU01035657.1:0-20285 GCA_014162995.1 Artemisia annua
CCGTGACCATTGCCCACCACCCCTTAACTCTATCTACATTCGCTATCAAAAACATGAATTTCGATGATAATGTAAGCTATATTATCGAGAAGCCTCGCCCGTAATCAGAACAAAGCTTAGAGAACAAGTGATTATAAATCCAGTAAACAGATTTCACATAAGTTCGTCTCGTCCATCGGCGGCGCTCATGAAGCTAATAAGTAATAACACAAGATATGATCATCATAGGTGGGTCATGAAGTTCGTCCGCCCAACTAGTTATGACTATTATTAATAAGTAATCCTATTGGTACATAATAAATACAAACATTTCGGGTATGCATAATTAGTTCTGTAGGTTGTGGGATAAATTTTTTGTTCAATGTTGTGTACGATATATGCAATTAGAAAATTTTCCAATGATATGTTTCACTTAACAAATAAATATGTAACTGTTAAATTTAAAGGTGTATGGAACTATTAGTAATTATATTATTAAATTTTATGACGCTAAAGCCGTCCATCGACGCGGTCATGGCGACTTAGTGGTGTGTGTGTATAGTATTAGTTATATATCTGTATTATATATAGTATTATTATATATATACTACTTATATATATATATATATATATATATATTATATATATTATAGTAATATATATGATAATATATATATATAAACAGTATGTATATATATACATATATATATATATAACATATTATATTATATATATATATAATATATATATTATATATATAGTATATAATAGTATATATATAGCATATTATAATATATTATATATATGCCATATATATATAAAATATAATATTCAATATATATATATATATTATAATATATATTATATATTATAATATAGTATATTATATTATATATATATATATATCTTTATATAGTATTATATTATATATGACTTTATATATATATTAAATAGATATACTTATATTATATATATAGATATATATTAATTATGTGTGATTATATATATTATTTTATAGATGCTGTATATATATATATATATATATAATATATTATATATATTATATAATATACATTACAGTCATACATTATATATTATTACATATACATATAATATATATATAACATATACATATTGTATATATATAATATATATTATATATATATATATATATACCTATATATATAATATATATAATGTGGTATATATAATATGTTATATATAATATGCTATATATATATATGTGTATATATATATAGTTATTATATATATATACAGTATATATACTATATATACATATTATATAATATTACATATATATATATACATATACTATTCTAATATAGATACTATATACATATATATATATACATATTGATTATAAATATATAACATATATATATATAATTACATTATATTATATATATATATACATATATATATTATAGCAATATATAATATATACATATTATTATAGACATTATATATATATATACATATATATATAACATATATTAGTATTATATATACTACTATATTATACATTATATATATTATATATATAGTATATATATATATATATATATAATACTATATAATATATATATATATATATATATATTAAATATATATATATAGTATATATATATGCGAAATCTTACCATACATCCAAGTGTAAGGCAATAGACTACACATCTCTTGTAAAATTTTTAAAAATTACAGTTCAAGCCGTGCGACTTTATACAGGGCTGACTGTACATTTTAAATTTTTACAAAGGGAATGTGTAGCTAATGCCTACATCAAGGTGTAGCTACATATCCCTATAATATATAAGTTAGTTATATATATAATATATATATATAATATATATATATAATTATATTATATATTTATATATATATATATATTATATATATATAATATATATATATATATATATATTATTATTATATTATATATGTAAAAGTAAAATAAAATTCAAACACCTTAAACTATCTAACAATTTACTAAAACTACCTTTTACTTTATTTAAATTGATAAAAGACCAAAAGACAAAGTGAAACACAAAAAGATTTCTAGGCAGATGGTTAAGACAGAAGACTATAAAGCTTGAAGTCTTGAGTTCAACCTTACCAGGCCATATGCAACTTTTTTATTTTTTATTTGGAGGATTTAGAATTAAATGTTAATAAACGAAACAAACGGAGAAGGCTTAACATAAAACAAGTTTTAGCGATGATCAAGGTAGATTTCCATTATGCTGGAATTTATGAGTTTGATTCACTTAACTATAGAATATAATTTTTATTGGTTAGTAGTAATCAGGATCCACTAATCTTATTTAAGATAATGTAAAATGTAGTTATTTTTTAAGCCTTCGTTAATAAATTATGAAATTATGAAGATTTGAAAAATTTTAAAAATATAGCAACTTTTTCTTTTTATATATTTGCATGTGAACGAAGAAAAAAAATTGAGTTTTTTTTAGGGGTGCTAGACCCAAAAAGAAGTTCCACAAAATAAGGTGGATGTATTTTATTGGTGCATTTGAGTATGGGTTCTTTCTCTTTCTTTCTATTAAGCCAATCACATACATTCACCTCATTTTGTGGATTTATTTTGTTGAACTTTTTTTTGGATATAGCACACCTCTTTTTCTAATGAAGAATGAAAACTGAAAAGTTGTCAAACAAATGTGCCATTTACCAAAAAAATGTTGGACTAGGATTGTCTCAAGTTGAAAATCAATTTGAGTCAAGTTGGGTGATTGTAAGCCATTGGATTTAATCCAATGGCTCAAATCAAAAGAAAGTTCTTTTGATTTGAGCCATTCGATTAAATCCAATGCCTTACAATCACCCAACTTAACTCAAGTTGATTTTTCAACTTGAGAGGATCTCCCTCCAAAAATGTTACATATACACGCAACGAAATACCCTACTCGTTTAAAACAACCGGAATAGCTTTTTTACTTTATTGTCTTGTCTTCCAAGTTAAAAGCGATAGAGATTTTTATTGCTCAAGTTATCCGAAAAACGATTAAAAAAAAAAAAAAAAAATCCCTATGTATCTAGATGAAAACGAAAGAGAATTTCTAATCTCTAAATCTTTTAAAACGAAAGTGAGTAAAAATTGCTCGATTAAATCTCAATTTATTAAAAGTCACAACAAAAGTACAAATACAATAATTTGAAACTGGCCCTATTCTAATCTAGATGCTAAATAGTTTATGGGTAATAATATGGGTCGGTTCTAGCCTAGTTCGACCAACATACCTACACATGCCGTAACAAAACCAGTTTGGACTGATGTATAGCATCCAAAGCCAAATATGCTTTTCTAGGCCTGATATGTTCTGACCTTCCTGGTTTTGGACCAATTCTCACTATGCATCTGTAGTCCTGTTCTATACCAATTACAGTACATCATAATATAACAGAAACACGCACAACACTGTATCTGCACCAATGGATCTTTAGTCAAATCCCATTTATGACTGCTGAATTTTGAGAAACGATTGTAGGCCCTGCTGAACTCTACCCGAGAAGAATGATTCTAGCCTGTAAGATTAAGTTCGGCTCTCAGAGATGTGAATGGGGAAAACGGGTAATGACATATAAAGCATTTCAGAAAAAGAAACAAGTCAAACAGGTTCCGCAAGTAAAAAGTAGCGCCATAATGAAGTATTTATAACCACTTAAACTGTTTTATTTTAACCAACAACAGCTAAATATCATATAGAGAAAATTGCCAAGAAAGGTAATTCTCCCGCGCATCAAATGCTAAGTTACCTTAAACTTTTTTACCCAAAGTCCCAAACGAAGTAAATGTTCGACTTTTGACAAATATTTGAGTAAAAGTTTATTTTGACAATTTTAAGGACCCAATTTTTTATTCTTTCAAATTGTTCAACTTTGTCAAAAATTCCCTTTTTTTTGTTATGAATTGGATCTCGTAGTCCTTTTTTGGTCAAAAGTTGAACTTATGTGACTCTTGATGACCGAGAAACTAGCAATTAGCCCCACATTGGCAAATTTTGTATTTTATCTTAATTTACTTGACAATATTCCCTATTTAATATAATAAGTATTTATAAGATTTAAAAGAAAAAGAGATAATTAATGTTAGCGGGTCAACCCCACCTAGTTTGACCCATATTTTTACCAACTATAATATACATGTATTGCATTAACATACAACAAAAAAGGAAACAAATCTGAAATAAAATCAAAGGAATACCTGGTGGAACATTTAAAATAAATAGTTTCAGGCGAATTATAGGTTCGAGCATTGGCAAACATCCTCCTAGCATCAGCAAGGAACATCTCAAGTGTCACGTAATACTGTTCTGAATCGACCCGTTTCGCCATGGTCTTGAGATCTACAATCAGTTAAACAATAGTTAGATTTAAGGAAGCCTTCGTTCATATCTATATCTGGTGGACTCCACGAAATCAAAATCGACTACGAGAACTAGATTTCTAACACCTATATATTCATCATAATGACGTAAAAACTTGAGGTACTGATTATTAATATATCTACATATCATTCGATAAGAGGTAGTGATTATTTAGTGTTTGGTGAATTAAACTATCACAGATATTGCTGATGTAAACTGTGTAAAAGAAAGAAAGCAAGCAACATGTTTAAAGCACTAGATATACAGATATAGGATAGGACAAATACAAATAAAAATACTGTGACTGAAATGTGTATATTTCTTTTTTCAAAAAAGAAATGTGTATATTGGATAAAGTGGCAATTACCCATGGGATCTCTAATGATGTCATAATAATCTGGAACATCACGAACATCAACAGGATCCTTAAAAGGCCAAGCATCAGCATGATCATGCATTGCCTGCACAGAATAAACTTTATTGATCAAACTAAGAATATTAAGTACTGATTACAAAATTAGGTATTATGATAGGTAAGATACGGGTCAAATGGTATATTGGATGCCAGTTTTAAACAGGTACGGGTCAGATGGGTCCGGTTGAACCGGTTTGCCAACAACTTTTTTTGACCTTAGATTTTTAAATTTGGTAGTAAATCAGTACTATATAAAATTACTAGACTAGATTATTTGCCCACGAAATTCACGGGCTTGCGTAAGAAAAATGAGTATAAAGCTTTGAAGAAATTCATTATTCTTCGATTCACAGAGTTCCTAGACGAAATGTTGATCGATATGATGTCACATGATGAAATGTTGGATTATCATACAACTATATGTTTTATGAGATTGATAAATTGATAATAGTTTATATATATATATATATATATATATATATATATATATATATATATATATATATATATATATATAGGGAAGGGATCGGGTGCGGATTAGCTTTTAAGTAGGGATGGTGCGGATAATATCACAGTACCATTCAAAAAGAAAATAATTCAAAAAAATCTGAAAAAATAATAAAAAGAAAGAGGACAAAAAATTATTAAGAATCGCTAAAAAAATTCCAGAAAAGAATCGTTTTCATGGTTAAAAGGTATTATGATACTATGTTTTTTTTAATATCACTTTATTACTCATACTTTCTTAATATCAAAGTTTTTTTTTTTAAATATCACCTTAACTTTTTTTAATATCGTAATAAAAAAANATGTAAAAGTATCACGTGACGTGTGTGGGGTGTCCAGGTTAACGCCGTATTAATACTGATTGTAGAAATGTAAAAGTATCACCTGACGTGTGTCCTTTTTTCAAGTTTTTGAGGCCGATTGCGTCCTTTGACCCGTAATGCCGATGAGTACACGAAAGTGACGAAGTTGCTTTGACTACAGAACCATGCCTGTCTGTTGGAGCGAATTGGAGCTCAGTCAACTTCTGTTTATTTCCCCCCAAGTGCCTTGCACATGAGGGTAAAATGGTCATTTTATTGTTTTGGTTAATTATTTTGCTAGTTACAACCTTAGGGACGAACTGTGTATTTAATCAAACAGTTATACCATCACTACCACCACTATCTCTTTATCTCTTTTTCCCGATTCTCTCTCTAAAAAGCCACCTCATCAAAAATCGTCCCGGTCATCAATTTCGGATTTAAAAAAAGGCATGACTTAATTTGCAAATAATTTAAATATGGTATGAAATCCATTCCTAAAGATAAAACACTTATAATTCAAATCTTTATAAGGAAATTTTGAATTATTTTTTGTAATACATATCTATACCTTAATTATAGTTTGACATTATCAAGATTTAACCTAATCCATGCCTATATAAACTGGCCAAAATCACATGCACATTTACAATACAAACACACACTAAAACTCGATTCTAATAGTTTAGCAAAGAATTCGGCGAAGGAAGAATTGAAACTGAGTTGGTTTTCGATATGATTCACGATGCATTAATGCAAGGAGGTAATTCTAATTTTTTTTAATATATATTAATTTGTGTTTGTTAATAAACATCAATTCATGGATGACTGTTTGGTGCTACATGCATGTTTAGTTCAAAACTATAATCACATCCATATTGCTTTAAGAGTTATGAGCTAACCCGTCCGTTGCAAGGGCCTCAGATCTAGTTGTATAAAATTGTAGGAGTTACAGATACTATTATGAAAATAATGATACAAGTTATTTATCAAAGCAACTTTGGAGGTTATGTGCACTTGCAAATGCGACGTGTGAGTGTGTGACTTCTATGTTTTTAAAAATGAGCCTAAATTGGTAACCATGTCCAATAAAAACAATACCAACTCCCGCCAGAAGCAGGGTATGGGTAACATGTCCCGTATAATAAAATATATCATTAATGCTGGATTTCGGGATACTAGTTATACATGGAAATTGCTTTTTAGGTAACAAATGGGAAGAAAGAAACTATTTTAAAGACTTGCCTTCAAAATCGAACGCATGAAACCAGTCAATTTTTGATTTGGGGTACCATCTACAGAAACATTCATCATTTTAAAGCGAGAATGTCCCCATTGATCAGGACTCCACCCAGCTTCCCCTGCAATCAAATTCAATTATTACTTGTAAAGTAAAACAGAAAACTGAAAATAACATTAAGAAAATAGATTTAAAAAATACGGGCTTTTAAGATGTCGGCCCAGGCACAAAAAGGCCAGTCCAAGGCCCGGGCCGGGCTTTCCTCATCTTAATCTGATAAGGGATATCCTACTTGAGACTTTCAAAATTTCATCCTACTGATAAACTAGAAAACCTTTCCAAAGGTAAACAATGACAGATTGACATATGGTAATGAGTTGATCTCAATTACATGATACAAAACATTTTGACACAAAATATAGGAAATTGACATAAAACAGGGACCGAGGGACTTACTCAAACCAGGAATATCTTCAAGTTTACAGACCCTTTTCGGAATTCCAGATTCTTTCTGATAAGAAGAGTCGCAAAATAGGTCAGACCTTCAGACCAGTAAGAGACTAAGAGATTATCACGACCATATTATACATCATAGGAAGAAGATTCTTAACTAAACTGTCATCAAAGTTCACTTTAAATGTTACGTAGATGTGGTGTAAAGTGATTTATACACCCAAGTATATTAATTGTATAAATCTATTTGCATCATTGGTCAAATTTAACGTGATATATAATATCATGCACCTCAATTGTAAAATACATATATGCATGCTCATCATACATAACACGCACCTTTTGGAAATCAATACCAGGGTAGACAATGTGACAATTTGAAAGCTCTCTTATTTTCTCATCAATTGCCTGAAAGACAAAATGCAAACAAAAGTTACATAAAGATAACTGTACATATTCACCATCTGAAAAAGATTGGTGATTTATCAACTTGTCATAATATTTTATGTTCTCTTATTCCTTTATTAATATTAAGATTAAGATATTAAAGCCAAATCATGCAGTCCAATTCACATTTAATAAGTTCTTTTACCTGTCTTTGACGGTGAATCATGGTTGATAAATCAGTGTATGGAAGCTTTGGATCAATTTTACATTCCATAAGAATCCCTCCATCATAATCTTTTATATACCTATAATTTTAAGATAATCAATAAGGTCTAGGGAAGTAAAGAAGAAATATTGATAAGAAAAGATTATGAGGAAAGATATACATACCCATGCCACCGTTCCTTCTCCAAGAAAATATCTTTTGTAAAACCCTAGAAATGGATAAACACGCGTTTTAATTGGTTCACTAAGATATTTACAGACAAGTTTAAACATGTAACAAAACACAAACAGACATGCAAGGTAACATACTGATTTAGAAGAAAGTAATCGGGATGCAAGGAAACATACAAACTGAACAGAAATGTCTACTTTTTAGAATACGAATGAGTCAAAATAGCTGAGAAAATGTCCAACCTGTTTATTAAAATAACCAACAGCATTGTTGTCTGCGTATGTCAAAAAATGAGTAAGCCCGTCCACATCTCGCGCATGTTGTTTTAAATGATTCATCAGTCTGGTGCCATAACCCTTTACTTGCTCATCTGATGTGATTGCGCAAAAAGCTATCTCTCCAAACTTTTGGCTGACAGGTTACATAGATAATTAAATTATTAACTCGAAGACATTATTAGCAATAAGACATAGTTAATACATGAACATCTATTGATGCCTACTGAGACATGTGACAACTTAGCAAAGCCGATCTCTAAATCAAATTGAGACAGAAGATAACAAGAATCAACTGAAACATGATGAGGTATATATTTGACTAACGATAAAAGAGTCTTAACATACACAAATTCTACAAATGGCCGAAAAAATGAAGAAAAGAGTCTCTCATTGACAGAAAGAATCAAACGAAGAAAATTCTACTATATGACAGAAATAGGAGTTAATACACCCAAAAGGCCAAAAAGACCAGCCATATAAGCATCGAGAAGCAATATACACAAATGAATATCAAAAACTCTTTTCAAAATGAAATTATTCCGAATAGAAAAAGAATAGTAAATCATGTTAAGACGTAGAATTTCTACCTTATATAAGGGCGATATGTAATGCCACCAACAACTGTATTGCGCCTGATAACCATTACAGATTTGTGGCCCCTGCATAGATAAAATTTTGATTATCAATGAAGTATATTAACGGGATGAACAACAGCCATGTAAAAATCAAACGAATTGTCAGTAGATAATATCCAGCAGCTTAAAAATGATCTTCGTTTATTTGTAAATTATAACAAACAAACACTGAAGAAAATTCCTGTTAATTACGATCATTAGTATGCATATTCCCTTTGAACATCCATCATGTTCAATACAATACAAAAGACGTTTTTAAGACGAAATGAAAAACAAAAGGCGACATATTTGATACACCATTCTTCCCTGTTTTATAATGGCCAATTGACCATGCGTGAGCTTTTCACAAACCAGCCAGCACCAAACAATTCTATGATATTTTCTCTAAAGTATTGTCTTCCTCCATAAATGTAACTCGATTTATCACAAATCTCTCCTATGTAGAAAACATAATACATCACTAACAGCATACCTATCCATCACAAGACGAACAATGTATTCCTTGGGCATGTTAGGTAGCTGCCTTGCAAATATATTCTTCAGTCCAATTAACCTGCCAAATACACAACTATAAGTACAAGTCCAAGTATACTTTATTCTACATAACAGACTACAGCCGTTACAAGGCCTTTTCGTTTATTAAGCACATAGAACCTGATGTCTTCCTATGTATATTACTTAACACATACAACCATTGGCTATTATTTCATGTTCGAACGGCTTATTCAGATCTCAACCTCAGTCATATATCGGGACAAGCATCTGGATACCCTACAAAGCTTCATTCATAGCTAATGCCACTTCCCTCCTACCTATCCGAATCTTGACTTAACATATGACCAACCAAGTAACAACTTCCTGAGAGTTTGGAGGAAGTATGGCAGGCTTGACAATTTATCAGTAGTTTCGCACTAATTCCTGAGATTCTGTATAACCAGTTGACCTAGTGAATCAACTATCTACCCAGCCGGAAACGCAGACTAGTCCAAATTATCACACAAAACAAGGCTTTGTAATTCTAATTAGTGGTTCATATTACTACTCTAAAGTCACTACAAACTAGCTACAATAACCCTTCTCGTTTCAAATGCACGGTACAACACTATATAAAAAAACAAGTACGCAAAATAAAAAGCGAAAACCGTATACCATATCATATGCTCGTCAATTTTATCATTCGACACACATACAAACTTCAGCTTCCCCGCTTCCTCCTACACACATACCAACACCAAACCATTAAAAAAACGCTACTAAGCTACTAATAATCCGTTATTATCAACAATACAACAATTTCAAAAAATTTAACCACCTCTCGCTTCAAACTCTCTTCTCGTCCACAATACGCCCCGCTCGTCTGCAAATTCTCCGTAAAAATACTCTTCACCGTCTCCTCCTTCACCGCACCACCACTCGCGTCTTTCGCAACCTCGCTCGGCTCAACTTTCACCGTATTCTCCACTTTCGCCTTCACATTCCTCCCTCCCACACCACCACCACCACCACTACTACTCTCCAACCGCGAAACCGTAAAATTACGCATAGACGTATCGTCGTAAACCTCCTCCTCATCGTCATCATTCAACACGTCTTCCTCAAACTCCTCACTGTCATCCGACTCGTTCCGCACACTGACTGACTCCAAATCGTCGTTTGACGGCGCGTGGTCTTCACTCGCCGTGAGTTTTCGCTTGTGGAGTGATGACGTGGCGGAAGCGGATGCGGAGTGCGACGGCGACGGTGATTGGGAGGAGCGTGAGGAGCGTAACGGCGCCGTTAAGTGTGATGAATGTGTATCCATTGTTATTGTTATGATTGAAGGTTTAATTTCATGGATTTAAAAGATTTAGGGCTAGTTTTAATTGATCGGCATAAAATTTGGGGGAAATGTTTACCATGTTATTGTCAGATATTTACCACTTTGCCAGTTTGGTAATAAAATAAGTGGCCATGATCCGGGTGATTCAGCCGGTTGAATTATGAACCGGTTTTGTTATCGGAAGTCGGTTTTAGGAAAAAGTCGGTTGAACGTGTAACCGGAAATTCGGCCGGTTAATTAAAAGCCTTATAACGAGCTTGAGTTTGGTTCAGCTCGTTTACACTTTACACCCTTTATGTTTATCATTTTGATTTAAGGTCGGATCCGCTGAACTTTTTGTTTATGTAAGCCTAGAGTGTTATAATGTTAAATGATTTTTTTTTCTTTTATTTTTTTTTTTAGGTTTTACTAGTATACTAAACGAGTACCCGTGCATAGCAACGGGATTTTATAGCGACAGATCATTTACTGATAAAAAAAATTATGGGTTATAAACGAAAAATAATAGATATCTAGTTATCTTTTATTGATTCGTTGAATGTCACAGTGCAATTGTTTTAGTTGAAGCGTTGTATTCCTTAATACCAGTCGTGAGGTGTGCTACCTGATGCGAGGATTGCGGCCTCACAAAAGGTTTTACTTCTCAAGGGATCTTGAAAAGCTTGCAATCCTCTAGGCAGTGTACCTGATCGTTCTCTAGTGGAATAGTGTCGTTAGGATTTGAAGTGTAATTCAACTAGGTCTAAGGGTAATGGATGATTCTTTTTGTATTTTATATTTATGAAAGCAAGTAAAAATCTTGGATTTGGAAGAGTGGGCAAACTGCTAATTAAACTAATAAAATAAAATAACAAGAATGTAAAGTGGTGGAATTCTTATATGAGACAAATGTGTTTACTTAAATTTCACTACTCCCTAGTTATCTTTTGTTGATTTGTTGAATGTCACAATTGTTTAGTTGAAGGATTGTATTCCTTAATAATAGTCATGGGGGCGTACACGTCCTTCCCCAACTCTATGAATATCTATTTCTTCTTATGACGACACGTTTAGTATCCCATCATAGAATCATTAACATCTACTCATGCATTAAATACAATCAATAAAATCGTAGTACACATCCGATTACGTTTCTTAAGACGTTCAAGCTTGTTACACAAAGGAGGTTAGCTAGTTTTCTTAATCCTAACGTGAGTCAATCAACCAAACAATAAACAACTCATCAACAATCAACAACTAGGTTTCATTAGATCTAAGAAAACACTAAGTAATCTAAGCTAGCATGTTAATGTAAAGAAAAGATAAACAATTAATCAAACAACACATAGACATATTGAATGATTAAAGGAAAACTTATCTTCAATTGAACATGGAAGAAAAGAGGGTTTGAAACCCTAAAAAAGCTGTAAAATTCGGACTAGGGTTTATGTCTCCAAAGTTGCACACTAATGAATGAAAAATCCAAAACTATATATAGAATTACAAAGGTGACAGCGTCAGGTTATGAGTCTTGACGCCGTCAGCTCGCCGTCATTAGGGTTTCATGTTGTGCAATTAAATCTTCTGACGTCGTCACGTTCAAATCTCTCTCGGCCGTCTCGTGTAAATTTTGTACCAGACGGCCTACATCTAATAACACCTAACGCCGTCAGGTGTAATATCTTCAAAAGTTCTCTAGAGCGTCACTTGTAATATCTTCAAGTGACGGCGTGACCGTTTAAGGCGTGACGCCGTCAGGTGTAATTTCCTGACTTGTTTCTTAATTTTGTCATTTTCTTCACTTTTGAGTCCAAAAACGTCCAAAATGCTTCATTTTCCAGAATTCACGTCCCAAGTACCTAAAATGAAAAAAGAAACGAAATTTGAGGTAATATTTGACCATATATTTACTATTTAGGGCTTAATGACCCCTTAAAAGCGTATCAAATAAATCCTTATCACTAGCTTCCCTGAATATCAATTTCTCCTATGACCGCACGTTAAGCACCGTATCATAGAATCATTAACATCTATTCATGCATTAAATATAACGAGAAAAACCGTAGTGCACATACGATTACGTTTTTTAAGACGTTTAAGCTTGTTACACAATGGAGGTCAGTCAGTTTTCCTAACCTAACTTGAAGCAATCAACTAAACGATAGACAACTTATCAATAATCAATAAGTAGGTTTCATTAGATCTAAGCAAACACTAATTAACTTAAGCTATCATATAAAAAGGAAGAAAAGATAAACAAGTAATCAAACAACACAAAGATATATTGAATGATTAAAAGAAAACTTAACTTCAATTGAACATGGAAGAAAAAGGGTTGTGAAAATCCTATAAAAGTTGTAAAATTCGACTTAGGGTTTATGTCTCCAAAGTCGCACACTAATGAATGAAAAATCGAAAAGTATATATAGATTTACAAAATTGACGGCGTCAGGTTGTAAACCCTGACGCCGTCAGACCGCCGCGATTAGAGTTTCTTCTTGTGCAAGTCGACCTTCTGACGCCGTCACTCTATAGCATCTGACGTCGTCAGGTAGGATTCTGACGCCGTTACTCTTTAAGTCTTCTGGGCTGTCTCTTATAACATTAACACTAGACGGCGTCAGGTAGGATTCTGACTTGTAGTTACACCTGACGCCATTAGATGTAAAACCTTCAAAAGTTCTCTAGAGCGTCATGTGTAAATTTTCCAAACTCCATCATCTTCAAGTGACGGCGTCACCTATTAAGGCGTGACGCCATCTGGTGCAATTCCTGACAGGTTTTCTACGACTTTGCTGTTTTCTTCACTTTTTAGCCCAAAAAGTCTAAAATGCTCCAAATTCCAGAAATCACGTCCCAAGTACCTAAAATGTGAAAAGAAGCGATTTGAGGCAATATTTGATCATATAAACACGATTTTTGACTTAAATGACCCCTTAAAAAGGTATCAAATAAATCCTTATCAATACCCCAAAAGCAACCTAATCATTCACTCCATCATAAACGGATGACGTCGCTTCTCAATCCTTCCTTCACGAGCCAAATCCAGTACAGCAATCAACCTAGCTAACATCTTGCGTTCCATCTCTTGCGTTTCAACCATAAACTCAAGACCCAGACACCCAACATCATGAAAGGGACAGAAACATTCACCCTCTTGAATCATTTTATCTCTTTTCCTAATCTTTCACATTAAATCATCACATTTTTCACCGAGAACCATGATCAAACCCTCATTTTCAGTAAACTCATGGTTAAAAAGAAAGTTGAACACATCTGCAAGATCATCAGAACAAGCAGCCTTTTTTAGTTCTTGAAAATGTGGAGTGCGAGACATATTTTCTTGCAAATTTTTGGATCTCAAGAATTGTAAATGATATGTGAGAAAGAAAGAGGAAAGCAGTTTATATAACCGGTCAGGTGCAACTACCAACACAAACGAAATGGGAATAATAACCCTTTCGTTTACACTTCCCATGCAACTTTATAAACACATAAAAAAAATAATAAAAAGTAAAAATAAAAAAACATTATTTACAAAAACATTAAAAAACACACAAATTATATGTCAATAAACACAATAAAAGATAACCAAATGTAACCCACAAAAAATAAAAACCTCATATTATGTAATTCACATTAACACAAAAAGACGCAAAAAAAAAAAAAAAAAAAAAAAAAAAAAAAAAAAAAAAAAAAAAAAAAAAAAAAAAAAAAAAAAAAAAAAAAAACAATTACAATAACTATGATTAAATATGAATCTAAAAAACCATACATAACAAATTATCAACATATTTCTACTAAACATAAACATAGCAATCAAACGGCCACACCGCAACATCACGCAGGTTATTTTGCTTGTTTATTTATAGGTCATGCTTTTCATGTGTTGTACGATTATTTGCTTGTATGTTTTTAATGTGTCCTTTTGTTACCGGCTTGGATTATTATGTTTTCATTGTTCTTGTTTTCTTGCATCTCTATCTTCAAACTTACCCTTTCTTGTACACTTTCACCCTCACAGTTTATTTTTCGAAGGTCTTTTTGGAAACATTCTCCCACTTTCAAGTTTACCCTAAAGTAGGGGTATGATCTATCATTCTATTTACATTTCACCTCCCCCATACCTCGTGCATATGGAGTTAAGTATTGTTGTTGTTGTTGTTTAGGGGGTTTTCTAACTTGTGCCGTGGGACATAACTTTAGAAGCATTAATTAGGGCTGAGCAAAATCAACCGAAAGCGACTCGGTCGGACAAACCAAACCGAACCGGGCCTAATTGACCTTATTCGGTTTGGTTTTCGATTTTCTATATAATTATTTCGGTTTTACTCGGTTTGGGTCAAAACAACAATCGGTTCGAACTAGCTAAACCGACATGACTCGACCCAACCGACCTTATTCGGTTCGGTTTTGGTAGGTTTTACTCGGTTTGTTTACCGGGTTATGTTTTATCCTTAATCGGTTTTAGGTCGGATAGAATTTGACCCTTACTCAGCCCTATCATTAATTAAACATAACTATTTATTAAATTAAATTCATTTCCATTTAAAAATGATGTTAAACTTGGTAAATAAAAAAATTGTGAAAAGTAATAATATTAACTTACATTTAATGATAGTAATTTTAGTAGTATATTAAATGTTTTAAGCTATATTAAATGTTTTCTCACATATAGAAAATCATATCTTTAAAATAAAGAAATATTGTAAAACATCAAATACCTAAAACAACATTAACTTTAACATATCTACTCGAATTAAGTAAGTGGATTGAAATTGCTTCAATATATATAAGTCAATTTAATAATATTGAATATTTGAACAATAATGTATTAATAAATGTACAAAGATTTATTTTTGCCTTCTCAAAGTCAAAATGAATATTTATAAAGTTATAGATACGTTGTTAGTAGCTTGGGGGTTTGTTCGTGATTGCTTAGAAATTTCCCTTGACATTCAATATTCTTCCCTTATCTATTGCAAACGATTTGAACAAATATGCTCTAATTAAAAATGCTCTTATTTAATGTGAAGACGAATGGGTCAATGTACAACTTTGAATCAATCAAGACTTGATTGACTATCGGAACTTTTTTGTTTATTTAAGCTAGAATATATTGAATTTAAATTATTATTTTTTTAGTTTTTATGATCGTAGAATGATATTGACTGTAACTATAAACGTCAGCGGATTACAGAAGTGGATACTTTGACAGAGCTTTCACACATATGTCTTGACATATGTTTCGGTTATCATCATCACCATGATCAACTTCAACCAACCTTTTATATTAATCATGATTTTTGACATTTTGTTAAACCAATTTAAGAAGGTTGTTTCTCTGCCACACAGACTTAAAACAAGAAAAATTATTCTTCTTCTTTTATTAGTGAAAAAATAATATATTGATAGGATATCAAGAAAATCCCCGATGATAATACACTTGAGTTGCTCATGATAGGAACTTAAAACTACTTCGACTGAGACAAATAATATAGTTACTTGAATTCTAAAATTGGAACTGTTGAACTTGATAACTTGAGCTAAGATTAAGCATTCTAAGTTGAACACATAAGTTGCCATTGAACGATTGAACTTAACCAAGAACATGAGACTTGAAACAACGTGGATCTGAAGCGAACTTGTGACACTACTAAACGCTTGAACCTTGAACATTTAGCATAACTGAAGATTTGCATCAACATTTGAAACACATGAAACTTGAACCTTGAAATCTTCAGCCAACCTAGCTCAATAGTCTATGGGATATAAGTTGCCATACTCTTAAATTTGGTTTATTAAAGGTATCTGAGTAATATTTACTAAAAACTGGCTACTGTTCATCAGTTTTAAGTATATCTTTAGAATAACGAATTGTAAAACATCAAATATCTAAACAATACAATTAACTTTAACATGTCTACTCTAATTACGTAAGTGGATTGAAATTGCTTCAAAAACTATACATATGTCAATTTAATAAAGGGATGATAACTTAAAAATATATCTAACTTGACACTTTTTCGAGTGTTATGTAGTCACCTTTATTTTGTTTCTATATTTTTTTTTTGGGGTAAAAGGGTTAATTCACCCCGGTAAAATGTTATTTTGTTTCTATTTTATTTTGTTTCTATTGTATACCTAAACTTGTGAATTTCGACCGTTACATGTATTTTGTTCATATGTAATGGCCAATTTACCCATCGTTGTTTTTAGGTTGGTTAAAAGAACGTTGGGGTTAAATAGTCACAAAATACACACATAAAGGTCGAAATTCAAAAATTTAGATATACAATAGCAAACTAAATAGTTGGCTAAACAACACTCGAAAAAGTGACAAGTTAAATACATTTTTTTATAACTAGCAGGGTACCCGCGCGTTGCGGCGGGTACCTTGAAATAATTTTTTCGGTGAATCGTGTATTTTATTTTATTATATTTTTTTTGACAATAAGTTTACGGATATCAAGAATTTCATTTAACCCGTGCGGGCTCGAGCCCATTTGCCCGTTGCCCGTTCGGGCTTGAATATTTGTATAATGTGTTTTATTATTTGTATTACTGACATTTAATACAGGAATTGTGTTTAAGTTGTTTATACAATATGATTGATAATTTGTATTTTTTATGTACGAGGTGTTTTAATAATTGCATTAATTGTATTTATTGACCAGTTAATTAATTGACCACATTAAATATTTTGGTCACATTAATAGTGCTTTGCATTTTGTACATTAAGTTTCAAGACTTGTAAGTTATGTAGTAGAGAAATTATGTAAAAGCTATTGAATTTTTATAATAAGCAAGCTAAATTTTTAAATATTTCTATTTAAAGAATGCTTTCCTCCATTATAAGATAGTAAGATACATTAGTTACTAATGCAATCGTATGCTACTTTCCCTTTTATTGGAATTTGATTATTTGACTTAAATTGTGTTTCATCTTTTAAAATACATCCTATTAATCTTTGGTACAGTGAATGCATATGGCCTATATAAATCGAGAATTGGTTTTCTTCGTTCTCAAAAATTCGCAATGTTTATTCTCATTTTCATTACAATTCTTTTCTTCATCCCCATATTTTCATGTGAAAATTCAGTTAATAATTCTCTGCCTTGTTTTTTATCTAATGAATGACGTCTATTTGTTACGAATGATCTGCCAACTGAACTCTTTTTGGTATCCATCATAAAGATCCACCTTTTGAGTCATCTTGTAGTGGTTGTTCCCTTCAACCTGGGAGAATTTTTGATTGGTACTTTTGTCCAAGAGTTTCACTTGGGGCTCAAGAACAATTAACATTGATTTGTATAGTAAATACATTAGTAACATATGCTATAAATTTGGATTTTTATTCCCTATGCAACATTGTTATTGGTTAGTTAAACCAGATGGATTTTATGTATCTCGAAAGAACTCGTCATTCCCAGGATCAAACTGGCAGTTAATAAATCCTTGGCCCGAGAGTATTATGTAACTATTGTAATGTTATATTTGAAACCAATATAAAACAAAACAAATATAATAAAGTATCATCTAATTTTCTTGTGTGCTTTGTTCTTTTTATCCTTTGTCAAAGTGATTCTAACATTAGAGTCATAGCCCAGTACTCGGGCGTTGCGGCGGTGGGTATATGATTATATTTTTTGGCGATAGCAAGATTTTTCCAATGCATGGCTTTTAAAAAGGAAAAGGAAAAAAAATGTCAAATAGAGGTTATTAATTGGAAATTAGGGTGTTTTAAAGATATGAATGATAAGATGATTTATGTGTACCCTTTGATATATTAAGTGTTCAATTTTCAATTTTTCAGCAAACTATTAAAATGGTGGTTACAAGTTTAGCGGGTTACTTTTATCAGAAATGTTTTTTGTTTTAAAAATTTTAAGACTCTTTTATTTAGAATGTCCTAAACACTTTATATAGTAGTATTGATTATTCTTTTGTACCAAGTGCGTTATTAATTGTACTTTTTAGTGAAAGTATTTTAATGATATCATTAATTCTAGCATTAATATACACGAATGTTACAAGTTAATAAGTGTTCAATTTTTCAGCAAACTATTAAAATGGTGGTAGTTTAGCAGGTTACTTTTATTAGAAATGTTTTTTGTCTTTAAAATTTTAATACTTCTTTATTTAGAATATCTTAAACACTTTATATAGTAGTATAGATTATCCCTTTAATCTCTACTACTTATGAATAGTGTATCTCTTTTCTTAAAATTCTAAAACTTGAATCTTGAAATTTAAATTAATGTAATTTGCCTAAATTACCTTTAAGTACCCTTTAAACTTGACAACATTTAAAAAACTTGGCAACTTAAATTATGTTTTTTTCTTGATCAATTATAAACTTTACAACTTTTAAAAAACACACTATATTAATTTTAAAAAACACATGTTTTTTATTTCAAAAGACACACACTGTGCATCAACGGTCAAATCAAAATCACGATTTCGCAAGTATAAGGTTGGGCACAGTGGTGACCAATATTGCATCATCTTTCCGGCTGTCACGTCAGCTTTCTCTCTCCGCAACCCATATTCACCCAAGTGTCATAGTGGTGACCCATATATATATATATATATATATTTTTTAAGCATTTTTTTAAAATGTTTAAATACAAATGTTTTTTAAGAATCCTACAACAAATATAAATTTTCATTATAAAAGATGTCATTATAGTTTACAAATATTTAAGAATCCTACACCTTTACACCTTTCATGCCACCTTTAAAAACTAATATCACCTATTATGACACATGTTATCCTTAAACTGAAAGTAACTTATGACTTTTATCACTTAAAATACTTATCACTTCACACTTGCAAAAAAAAACTCGACAAAACTCTATTTTCTTTTGGTGTTCGCTTGTCCTTGCCGTACAACAGCAATCCACCCTCACCATTATTTATGTTTTGAATTCAAGCTACAAGTTATACAAGAAAGATGAAGGCCTCGTCTACATAGTCCAAGTTTGTTTTGGCTGGGATGCTATGAATTTTGGAAGATTTGTGTAGTTTCAAAGTCGGTCGAAAATTCAACCGATAGGCAAAAATATTTGCTCGGCGACCGATATTCCAAATAAACTCCACAGTGGAGTCGACCGATCTCCAAATCGGTTGTGGGAGTGCCTCGACCGATAATTTCCAGCCAACTGTGGGCAGCCTAATTATTTGCCCGTCACTTTGCTCGAGTATTCGTGTAGTAAATTTGAATATTTGAACAATAATATATTAATAAATGTACAAAGCTTTCAATTTTATGCTTATCAAAGTCAAAACTGAATAGAGGAATTCTATATATATATTTTCAAAAGCTCAAAATTGCGTATATATCCAACTTAAACTTAAAATTACATATATATATATATATATATATATATATATATATATATATATATATATATATATATATATCCTTTTAAAAACTCAAAAATTGCATATATATATATATATATATATATATATATATATATATAT
>LBNU01035657.1:20386-32269 GCA_014162995.1 Artemisia annua
TATATATATATATATATATATATATATATATATATATATATATATATATATATATATATATATATATATATATATATATATATATATATATATATGCAATTCTCCCGACGAATATTTATGAAGTTATAAATGTGGATAGTTTTAGCAGCTTGGAGGTTTGTTCCTTATTTGCTAGCAAATTTCAGTGACATACAATATTAATGGGGTGTTTCTTTTTCTTGTTAAATGGTCTTAATGCTAAAACAAGTAGGACCAAGTGGGACCAAGTAATATATTAATATTATTTTTTTGTTAAATACTCCATATCTACAAGGCAAAGAAAACTAAGAGAGTGTGTGGGGTCTACTACTATATAAGCCACTTATTGGGGAGGGGATCACAATTTATGCCTTGTGGATATAGACCAAATAAGAGAAATAATGGGTCCCACTTAAAAAAGAAATAATATTTAATGGGTTTGTGGACCTATTTTCTTAGCCAACAAAAAAAAGAAACACCCCCTAACTCCTTCCCATTAAGATGCAATAAGAGGCAAGGGGCCCACTTACCATTAAATCCACTTATTCCAAAAAGAAAAAGAAACACCCCCTAAATTCGCTTATATAAATGATTTGGACAAACATGTTCTTATTAAAAATGTTGTTATCTAATGTGAAGACTAATGGATTTTTCTATAACTGTAAATATATGACGACTATTGGACACAAAATAAGCACTTCTAGCTGACTTGAAATTTTATAGAAAAGATTGGGTCAATATACAAATTTGAATCAGTCAAGAAACTTGAATATTTGAGGACCCTTTAACTTCTTAAGCTTGGCCCTAACGAAAAATTGGTCCCTTGCCAAAATCCGAACTTGTTTAAGGTAAGCTTCATAACTCATAACGCCGTTTTGAAGAGCTTTGTCGAGTGCGTACATTACATCTTCCAAAGCTTTATCCTCGGCTAGCAAATCCATCACTAGTTGTGAGTCCTCATTAACACATTCAAATGCATCTTCCACATTTCCTCCCATGGCCACACTTAAATTTACTTTGTTAATGGTCAGCCAGTTTATCAACATATCAGCTTCATCAGTGGTTTCCTTTACTTTCTGCTTTAGATCAGCCTTTTCACGATCTAGTCCAATGATTATGTCGTGAGTAGTGTTAACACGCATCTTCATCTCATCTTGAAGAGTACTAAGTTTTTCCACTTCATCGTTTGTGTATTCCCTCAATGCAATGATGTCATAGTGAAGCATGCACCAAAGAAAGTCCATACATTCCATTTTCGACATATAAGAAGGGTGGGATGAGCTAGGAACATTGACAACATTGAAAGGATGGTCTAAGGTAAATATTTTTACAAGGTTGTATACAAGACCTAATAAGTCGTACCCAAAAGGGTCCCATGTTTGAAGATACGACGAGGTTGTCACTCCAGAAAGATCAACAAATGGGTGATTTGGACGAATTGGATTTGCTGGATCTAATGTTACTTGAACAATAGGTGCCATGTTAGGGTAGTGTTCATGAATCCAAATGTTTATATGGACAAAAGGCAACGAGTGAGAACATGTAGGTTCCCTTCGACTTTTAATAAAGTCACCATGGTTCCATCATTGTAAATAAATGGGTCGATAACAGGACACAAAGACGGGTACTCTTTATGAAGAGAATGCAAGTGTTGTCGTATAAGCCATTTTTGGTCAGGATCAGAATACGTTAAAGCGTACACAGAGTCGCAAAACATTGCATAATCGATGATATCAACTTGAGATGGTGATGCCATGATGAAGAGAGTTGAATGATTGGTCCCAAAGTACTCGGGACTATTGTACAAGAAGAACATGTGATTTATAAGTGAAATTTGCTAATTTAGCAATTAAAAAACTAACTAGATAAAGAATTTTCAAAAGTCAAGTTCATTATTTTAAAAGTGGAAATTAGGCATTTAGTTGCTTGGAAATTTCTAATGACATACACACCAATACCAACTTCCTTATCTTACTGGTATTATAATTTGGACAGTTTGTTTGTTGTACTCCATCTGTTTATTAAAAATTCATTTCAGAGATTAGTTTGACTATTAAGATCTATCTTGTTTCCTTGCTTCATATTAAGTATTAACAATATTTAAGTTGATTTATTTGATAATTGCTCTATGAAATTAAGCTCTGAACTTTCAGTGGGAGAAATTTGGATTCCAACTTGCAAATTATTTATCCAACTATAATTTTCTAGTGACATCCAAATTGGGATTATTAAATTTTGTGTCACTTTCAAATTTGACATGCATAGATTTCTCACCAAACCTGAAGTAAAATATAGTTTTGGGTTTCTTTTAGATAGGGATGAGTATGAGCAGAGTGTTGATGGAAATGCATGTGTGTTTTGACTGTTTTCAATGACATATAGCTTTCTAAATTTCGCAAGATATATAGAGCCTCAAGGGCGAAAAATAAAGCACATTGGGGTGTCTGGCTCTAAGCCAGAGCACCCAAAGTAGGAAACGGAAACAAAACCAACAAAACTTACATCAAAGATTATGGAGAAGCTTTTTTCTAGATTGCATAAGTACTCTTTAACTTCTAGTGTCTTGCTAGTAGCTTTTTTCTTAATCTAATTATGCCGCTAAACAAAATATTATGGAGAAACAACTTCACCAGGATTTTGAGTCGAATGATTCCAAGTGACCTGGTCTTAAAGGTCCTATTTGGAACCCAAAACAAATACATATATCATGGTGACATAAAGAAATAATGATAAGTAAAAATAACTTAAAAATGACGAGTAGTTATGAGTAGTGATTGGCATGCCTAATTGGCATGCTTAATTTCATGCCTAACAATTAGATGATCATCACACTTGGAATAATCAAAAGATATCATGAAGAGAGAGAAACATCATGCTCCACTTGTCATACATTGAGTGGATTAGGCATAAATTTAGTCATGCTATTTAGGGCTTTAGGCATGCCAATCATTTTCCAGTAGTTATTAGTTGTACTATATTAACTTACTAGGTATAATACCCGTGCACGCACGAGGTTTTGACCTAAATTTTTAGGTATGCATTAATACCGAATATTGTGAGTTCAAAATTAATGGCGTATAATTATATCATCTATGTTTAGTTTTGAATTTTCTAAAACTTTTTGTAATTGTTTAAAGCAAATGCACTAATAGCAGAACTTTAGAAAATCTATGGTAACTCAACTAATATTAGTTGTTTAAGTAACCGCCCTACTTTACAAAAAAAATAAAACTACCATTTTAGATCAAGCAAAACTTCATGTTAGTGGTCATGTTGTAGTTACATTAAACAATCAAAAGTAACTACAGTATAATAATGTAAGAAATCACTAATACAATAAATAAAACACACATCATTGTCAATAAGATACAGTAACAACGTAAACTAAGCATAATGACTAAATCAAATCCAGATAACATATACATTTTCTTCCTTTTCTCTGAGCGTTAATGAAGTAAAATATGCTCTGTAAAATTTTAAAATGTTTTTATGGATATTCATGTATATAACAATTTCATGAGTTGTTGCTATAAGTAGAATCGCGTATATTTATTTTCATATCACAGTAACTCGTGCTTACTATTGGATATTTATATTCTCGTTACTAATAATTTAGCCGTATTTAATATTCAAACCCGTGTACGCATAAATAAAAATTTTAAATAGAATAACATGGGTCCCTATTTAAAAAAAAGTTAATGGATGAAAGTCTACAACTAACAATATTAAAGCTAATTCGCATATTTACCAAATTTTGTAATTTTAATGGATGAAAGTCTAAAAACTAATACTAAAACTCATGTTTTTTAAACAAAGTTAATACTATAAAGTATAAGGGTATAAAGTGTAAGGGGTTATTTGTGTTTTTTTAAAGTTATTAAAAAAACATGAAAACTTGTAATTTTACACTTATCTCTATATAATTTATTTAAAATTCAACCACTAAAGTTTTATTCATTACTTCCTTTTTTTTAAGTTTTTGTTTTCATAAATTTGACACCTATATTTTATGCATTTTTTTTCTTAACCAAATTTTCTCCACCAAATTTATTAAGTTTGACCAAAATCAATTTAATTTTGACTTTCTATTGACCAATCATATTGCTCGATTTCGCCTACGTGGCAAAATCGAGCTCTCCTATTGGTCTAATTTTTTTTACAATAAGAAAGGTTTTGCAAAAATACTCCGAAATGATGTAATTCTTTTATTATATAAAAGATGTGTAGTTGACGGTCTAAGATTTCATTTTGTCATGTGACCATGTCAATCATACCAGCTCAACCCATTTCAGTCAACAGCCCATTAGTTGGGTCAAAAATACTAGCCCAACCCAAGCATTATACCATAATGTTGACCCAACCCGAATATGTTATACTTTTTTGGATATTATAAGATAGTTGTGGCCCTTAGAAACCTCATACACTGAAATAATCTAGAAATCTATGCTCTACACGTTGCAACTATAAGCAAATGCTAAAAGAGTAAGAATCCTGCATTTGGTGAGTTTTATTATTGATAGTAACAGCAATATCGAAATGGATAAAGAGTGCTACTCTTGAAATGCCAAGTATCAAATTTTAGTCTATTCGTCTATGGGTTCTAAAGGTCAAAAAGATCGAAAAAGAAAAAAAAGGGGATGTGAATCTTATCGCAACTCGACATCTTCGAAAACGACATTTAAATTTACTACTCAAATAGTTCTGATTGAGTAATTGATAGCTTTATTGTTACAACAAGTTAGTGAGATTTTTGAACAACCTGTTATAATGTGCTCTCATAAAATGTTAGTCATACCAATAAATTTTTTTTGCAATTTTAGATATTTGGTCACATGTTAGAAGAAAACTACTAGTCACACAATTATGCTTATGCATTAGGTGCATGTAATGCATCAAATCGTCATTTATTTGACCAATAGATTGTTTGACCATGATATATCATCAATTATAAGACTTACACGTACAATAAGTTTATCCAATTAATAGATTTAAAGATTAGAAATATGTAACCAACAAATACTAGTTGAGAAGTAACATTTAAAAAACATATATATTATTACTTTTGTTATTATATGAGGTAACTTGTAGTTTGGGAAGAAAGTTTGGTAAAGGAACAATATTTGAAAATTGATTCCTTACCCAACTAGTAATAAAGAAAGCATAGCTTCTCAATTTTACTTTTTTTTTTTTTTTTCCTCTCAAAGTCATCATTGCTTGTAGTTTTTCACAACTTTTGCTGTTGACACATCTTCTTTACATTTTGGTCCTTTTCCTTTTCATCATTAATGAAATTTATGATCATTTTAATTCCCTTTAGGTAGCATGTACTTAATACATTGAGTTAAGCTTGTTATGTCATTTTGGTGACAATTCAAGAAGAAAGTATATTGGGTCTAACGTAAAAATGAAATTACAACAATCGGTACTTACAGAAATTTAATGATCTTTCTGAAAATATGTGCTCGAAAAATTTCATACAAAGTCATGTTCTAGACATTACAAGATTCAGCCACTTCACAACTCACAAGATTGTATAAAATGTAATTATCTGAAATGTACAAAATTTCTTTGTTCTATTTTTAACACCTTAGTGTTCCTATAAGCCATAGAGGCTAAATACCTTTACGTCGTAAAGGCTATACGTCGTAGAAGGATCAAGCCTCTATGCCGTATAAACCATTTGAGACCCAAACTGCACTTTTCTGAAAACTAGATTACCCGACACGAGAATCTGTCAAACCTTAAAAACACGTTTCATATGTTATAAATATCATGTCTATATATAAGTTTCACAATAACGACGAGCGAAAGCTTTCCTATACAAAATATTGGAGTTAAGCCAAACACTCTCTTTTTAACCCGTAACTACATAACTTATTTATAAACATACATAAGCTAATCAGTGCAATTTTACTTGAAATCGTTTAGACTCAAAAGACATTTTTACTGCTACTAAATGATTTGGGGCATTATCAAGATTATCGAGAGGTATGAATGAGATGCTCGTCAATCAATCCCACAAGCATTACTGCTAGCCCTCAAAATCCCCCCTTCAATTTACAAGCCCCTATTCCACTTCAAATACCTACAAAAGGGTAACGGTAAGCCATAAAGACTTGGTGAGTAAAGGAGACATAAGCCTAAACACTCGCATAACTCATGTCATACTAAAAAATGGCTAATATTCGCCTCTGGAGCTAATATCGGCTAAATCCGATCAAATACGAACATGAGTAATATCCGGCTACCTCCGAAGCTAATATCGGCTAAATCCAAGCAATGTTATCATGACTAATATCCAGTTACCTCCAGAGCTAATATCGGCTAAATTCGAGCATATGCTAAAATAACTAATATCACGTTACCTCTGGAGGTCGTATCGGCTAAATTCAAGAAAACGTTAACATGACTAATATTTGGCTACCTCTGGAGCTAATATCGGCCAAATCCAAGAAAATGCTAACATGAATAATATTCGGTTACCTCTAGAGGTGATATCAACTAAATCCAAGCATATGCTAACACGACTAATATCCGGCTCAGAGCTCATATTCGGCTATACTCGAGTAATGTTAACATGTCTAATATTCGGCTAACTCCAGAGCTAATATTGGCTATACCCGAGAAATATGCTATGTTAATGTTACTCATCTCCTAAAACCTTCGGAGCTCATATCGGCTATACTAAACATGCTATGCAAATCCGTTACTCACTTTTCAATATCGTGCTAGTGGTCCACTTGTTTGCTTCGATCATCTTAACAAATACAATAGTGATTCATACAATATTAGAAATCACTAAATCGACCATTACATATAAACTTCATATTTGACTACTAAGTTTGGCCTATTTGAAACATAACACCAAAAACTTCACCTACAACTATCAATTGATCTAACACTCATAATCATCTCATTATTTACCCATTTCATAACTTCTACAAAGTTCTTCTTATCAATTATCATACGTAACTTATAGTTCATCACCTATAAATCATCAACAACAAATTAAAACTCTTATGTAACAACTACTCTCAAAATCCTCAATTTGACTCATCAATCATAACATAAAATCTGCTAACCCTTTTAAATCAAGAGACTTTATCAATCTATTATCATTTTACCATAAAATTGCTATAACACATAATCCACACAAACTAAATATATTCCTCCACCCCCCCCCCCCAANCTTCATCTCAGATAGTAAACCATGAAAAACTAATACTTTCTTTCTTACTTTGATGAAGAACTAATCAAGAATATTTGAAACTCCTATCTACATTATTCAATTCCTCCAAAGATTCTTGGTTACCTCGTGTGATTTCTTACAAAATGAGACTAAGTTTCTATCTTTCCCCTCATAACACCACCACTAAACTTGAATGATAACACGTGTTGAATGAGGGGATATGTAACACCCCAAGTTTTTCAGTTTAGTCATGATAATATTTTATTGCTTTTAGAATGTTAGAAAGTTCTTTCTGTCAGTTTTTAACATAAATAAGCACCTACAGTGTAAATAGTTAATGGAAAAAGGACTGACGGTGTAAAAGACTTAATGACAGGGACTAACAGTTCAAAGTAACTTTTGGAGCAGAATTACCTTAGTACCCTTATGGCCTAATCATCTCTTAAATACAGAAAATAAACTCCCTAAGTCACACGTGTTACTTGGAACTTGGCTATCCAGGGATTTAGGAGGGAAAACTAAACTTATCATTTTTATTCCAAGAGCCATATTGTGAGGAATGGAATGAAGGTTAGTGTTGGTGTTTTAGTGTATCCTTACAAGCTTTCAAGTTTTAGCAACAATCCTCATCCAGGTATGTTATGTTTTTAGTCAAGAAAATGATTATGTCAATTTGGGAGTTATATGAATGATGACGTCAAATAATCCTGATATTTAAGTGTCAATTTTCCCTAATATGCTCATTAATAATGCTTATTATGTGGATATATACTTTGATTTCGTTACATTTTGTATCCAGGTCATAAATGAGCATATGAGCTAAAGAGACGTGAAAATTGGAAAGAACTCGCAAAAGATACACATTTATAGTATGCTGGAAGAAGCTACGGCGTAACATACACTCTCTATTACGCTATAGCTAGGAATTCAAACATAAAGACCAAAGTCAACGCGGACCAAGAGCTACGACGTAACCAAAATTCTGAGTTACACCGTAACCAACTCAAGTCTTTGAAGAATCCCTCGAATTGAAGGCTACGCCGTAACACGATTATGGAGTTACGACGTAGCAACGACAACGAGAGTAATCCAAGATCTAAGAATCAAGCTACGGCGTAATAAGTCATGAAGACAACGGCGTAGAAGAAACCCTAATTGGAGTTACGGCGTAACACAATCATCAACTACGCCGTAACTATTGCTTTTGGATAAGATCTTTACAGGATTACACTAGCTACGACGTAACACTCTTTTGGAACTACGCCGTAGCTATGTCGGGCCTATAAATACAACCCTAATTTCTACATTTGTCATACAACTTTCTCACACAAAAAGTCAGAGATCGTTGGGAGCTTTTAGGAGGCCATTCTACAGCAGCATACGGAGCATTTCCAAGGGAGAGATCACACCTACAACACCATAAGTTTTACATATTTTCATTTACATTTCGAATTAATGGCTTTTGTAAACATTGAATCGAGTGCTGAATTTAATATGATCAGCTAAGCACCTCTGGTGCTAGCCTAGTTATGATTCTTATATTGTTTTGATTATGTTTTCGTGCTTTTCATAATGCTTCTAGTGTGTGCATGCTTAGTTTATCATAGATCCTTTAGTTGCGGTAGTTTAGAAGAACCGGTTATACTTGGTATCCGAGGAGAATTGACCATAGGACCCTTGCGTAGTTAGGTTGCGAGGAAATGGTTGGGATGACAACCGACCATTCGCCTTGTGTGCAAATTGACCATATGACCAATTTCCGGGTTGGATAAACTTAAGTAGTTAAATTATGGTCTAAGATCCGAGAGGCCGGACCATACAAGGATAAATCTAGCATGTAGTGGCACTTAATGACTCAAACCCGTCTATCGTACGTCGACTTACTAGCAAGGGGTAGTGCCTTTTGTTCCCGGCAGGATTCGGTGGAGATAGGCTAGAGAACTTGATCATATGAACCTAGTGATATATGTCTGCCCCACTTGAAGCATGAGATTAGTTTAATAGGAAACATAATCATAAACAATATAGGATGACTAATTAGGCTAGTACACTTCTCTCTTATTGCTCACAACTTCATTTAATTTCTGTTTTATTTACTTTTAGTTTATTTAGTTTAATTAAATCATTTCATTCTTAATACCAGTTTAAAATAGTGACACTAGACATAAATAGGATCCAAACCACATAGCTCTTGGGACGACCTCGGTTTTACCATTTACTAGTCTACACTCGACTGGATTCTCTGTCCGTTAGTTCAAATAGGTAGATCTTAGGTAATCGAGCTAATATAAATATTAAGACATGGTTAGTAAAACCTGCATCAGTGAATTAGGGGTTTTATGAACCCTAGCTTTTAGTTATGATTGAACATGATGCTAGAAATCATGTTAAGATGAAATTATGCCATTATCCATGTGATATAATCACGGCTTGATGATTAGTAGTAACCATGTCGAGAAATCATATTTTGGCTACTTTTTTTTAGAATTAGGGGTGTTTGGCACAAGGCCATACAACACCCCATGTAACCATGTTTAGTAGATTTAGTCCAAATTCATGTAAGATGATTATAAATCACTAAAGTATTAGTATGATGTTGTTATGTGTTTAGGTGCAAGCAGAAAGCCTAGACCGTGATTAAAGTGAGTAACGAATTTAGTTTTATGTTTTGTAGTTCAACATATAGTATGCTTATATGTAGCTTCGAAAATAGTCAAACCATATCTTGTTATGTAGCTTCAGAAATAGCCGATATGTGCCATGTTTATAGAGATCTGAAGATAGCCGAATATCTACTTGGAGATAATCGAGTATTATAGTGTATGCCATGATTCGGAGATAGCCGAGATTTAGTCAAGCTATGTTATAAATTCAGATATAGCTGAGAAATAGCCACGCTTATGTCATGAGGTTACAATCCTTGGTGGATGACATGTGAATGGCATAATATACGCCTTAGTATCCTAGGTGGATAGTGCGTTCTAGGCACTAATTATCCTTGGTGGATTAGATGTTGTTGGTACCATAGAATCTCGCTGGATGACATGTAGTTAGCATGATATACACTATTACATCCCTTTTGGGATAGTGCATTCTAGGCACTAAGCATCCTCGGTGGATGACGTGAATACATGATATGTGACGATTAGATATCGTCTAGTTAGTAGAAAGTAATTAGATATCACAACATATTAATATGACGATTAGACATCATCTAGTTAGTAGGTATGTGATTAGAGATCACAATATAGTAGCATTAACGGTTAGACATCGTCTTAGTCTTAGACGTGTGATTATTAGTAGAAATGTGATTAGACATCACAATATAGTAGCATTGACGATTAGATATCATTTTTGTCTTAGACGTGTGATTAGGTATCACATAATAGTAATATTACGACTAGATGTTGTCTTTAAAGTAGCAAGAGAATGGTGATGATATAGTGGTAGCATAGTTTTGATATGGTTATTAAACATCACATATACCTAGTAAAAAGACTACATGTCGTACCTTAGTAGCATGTGCAGAAATGCCGTGACGTAGTAGCATAGCCCTTGTGTGATGATTAGATATCATCCTTACATTAGAAGTCCTATTAGAAATTGGATATAAGTTTATTAGCAGCTTATTATAGTGTCAGAAAGAAAATTGTACGTTTTGATCCATTTAGACAACGCACGGATTATCATGTTTTTGTATAGCACCTTGAGATGATTAGACATCATCCGTACATTAGAAATTGGAATTGAAGTCATAGTAGCTTATTTTTGTAGTAGTTTGATATTTGTATGTTTTGACCCATTTAGACAATTGGCGGGTTAACATTTAGACAATGCTTACTCTTGTTTATAATAGCTTAGATTAGTTCCATTAACTCACTAAGTCATAAGGACTTGACATTCTCAATTTATTCATGTAGGTATATGAAGAAGATCGGGGCTATAAAGGGTATATCAAGGTGCACTTTTGGGAGAAATGGTTACGCTTGTATATTTAGTTGACAAGCGACTCTTTCTTGCACTTTGGTATTAGCTTGTAATGCCCCTCTATTGCCAGAAGTTGTATATTATGTCCAAACAGTTTAAAGTCAGAACTTATGTTGTTTAGTATGCATATATATCAAGTTTCATGCCCTGGACATGTTACTAGTTTTAAGTGAGTGTTTGACACAACTCCTAAAACACATTTTCGCGTTTGTTCATGACTTGTAAAAGTGCAGATATGTTAATTGATGTATGTTTAGTAGTTATGCAAAATTTCATGTTATTTCGTTCAGGGCAAGTATGATTTCCATAAAATAGTCTTGTGACATCAGAACCTTGATACGCCGTATGCCCGAAAAAGGATACGACATATCGGTTCAGTTTAAAAAGAAATTAATAATAATGATAATAATAATAAAATAAAAAATAGCAAAGTCTTACGCATTTCAGGATAAATCCCAGATTTTGTGAGTAAAAGTCTATGAGGGTATTTATGTAATTTAGCACTTTCTTTCTTACTTTGGCACAGTTAGTCTCTGTCGTTAGTTTCGTTACATCAAAGGTCATTATCAGTTAACATACGTTACATTTCAGGTCCTTTTCTGTTAGTTGCTAACTCTACTAACATTCTAAACTCACATAATTACTATTAAAATATATGTACTCAGTGGCGGAACTTGAACATTTATAGA
>LBNU01035657.1:32988-54541 GCA_014162995.1 Artemisia annua
GTAAATGCTATGGTTGTAAATGTAACTTACCTTGATCTTTTGTTTTTCGTTATATTTTGACTTTTGCACATAGGACCCAGAATTGCCCATTTTGACAATCATGTTTGACTTTTGCACATGATTGTACATTATGGTTGACTTTTGCAAATTGACAGAAACATTCATAAACATTCATAAACAACCGAAATTGACAATCAATTTTGCCCAAAATAGATCTAAAAAGAAGGCACAAAAATACCCAAAATTACCCAAATTGACAACCAATTTTGACTTTTGCAAATAACATTATGGTTGACTTTTGCAAAAATACCCAATGGTTGACAGAAACATTCATAAACATAACAAATCATAGATGACAGAAACATAATAAATCAACAGAACAAAACGTAGATGACAGAAACATAAGAAAATCATAATATATCATTAAAGTTCAAAACATAAAATTCATAACAATGATGGAAACATAAAAGGAACAAGCAAAACAAAGATGACCATGAAAGAAACTCTAAAGTCCCTTGACAAATGCATGCTTGTTGAAGAGCTTGAGCTTCGCCTCTGCCATCTTCTTCTTCAAGTCCAAAAGCTCCATAACATCGGACTTTTGAAGCTTCTTCAAGAACTCCAAGCATTTGTACATCTGCACCGAGGAACGCACCAGTTCCATTTCAGAGATCATCTTGTTCCTTTGAACGACAACATCAAGCAACTCTTGATATGCCACAAACAACTCCTTGGCATACTTGACATCACGTTCTGTCTCCCTAGCAAAAAACACAGTCATTTGGTATGGTAACTCGATTGAGTTAGCAGCAGCGAGTTCTTCAAGAAGGACAAATTGAGACATTGTTTTGCTAAATTTGATTCAAAAAAGTTTTACTGTGTTGATTTACTGGATGGATGATGAAGTTACTCGGGGTATAGGCTTTAAATAGGCGTGGTAAGTACATGTGAAACTGTGTTTTAGGCGTGTTTGGGTAGTAAATGAAAAACGTTTGGGTTACCAAGTTTTTGGCATCCCAAAATTGCCTAGAAAGGTGCTTCCATTAGATTTGATAACATGATATGCAACCATTGAACCTAGTTAAGATTACATAACCGATACATAAACATTAATAAAGTAAACATTTTTATAAATGATCTACTAAAAGACCATAGCAGAATCACAACAATTTATTGACCTAAACATAAAAGCATAACCAGCATAACCATTATTTAGCATCATCCTTGGGATTCTTGTCAGCATCATCCTTGGGTTTCTTGTCAGCAGCAACCTTGGGTTTTTTGTCAGCCATCAGTCTTCGCCTCTTGATTGATCTTCCTTGGTCTTCAAACTTGTCCTCTGCAATCACTCCATCTTGCCCAACTCCATTTTTTTCAAGCACTTGAACTGGCTCATCTCCTTGTTTAGCAACCTCTTTGTCCTTAATCACATCTCCTTCAATAACTGGCATACATCCCTCATTTCCAACTACTAGAACACACTGATCATCTGGTATCACAGCCACATCACGAACTCTTTGTTCACCATCATCACCATCAACACCATCAACATCCAAATTTGCAAACCTTTCTTCACCAACGACCACAAGTGGAACCAAACTGAAACTAATTGGTTCAGCAAAAATAGCATACACCTCTGTTCCTTCTCCAGCTACAACTACGTCATCAAGTTCATCCAATGCTTGATCTATTTCAGCAAACATGTCACTAATATCTTGAGGCTCTTCAGGCTCTTGAGGCTCTTCAATCGCATGCATCTCTTCAGGTTCAGGAACATCAACTAAATGGTATGGATCATCAGTCCAGTCAACATCTTTTCCTTGCTCAACCTCTTGATCACTAATCCATGTGTGAAGATCTCCTTCCTTTCCACTAATAGTACAACCATCACTTGTGTCATCATAATAAGCATCATCAAATTCGACCACATCTGTGGCCTCAATGGAATCCTCACTTGAATCCTCCCCCATAAACTCTTGGTCAATCTCCACCAATAACCTCCTGAATTCAAACTCATCACTCAGCCTCTTTGAATGATTTGCAATCATTTTTCCAGCAGAAAATGTTGGTGGGAAGCCATTGTCAGAATCAGAATCATAAACAGGTCCAGCCTTATCAGGTTGGCTTGTCTTATGTCACTCTTTATGCCACTCTAACAATAGTAATTTCCCATTGTTTCCAGTATCACCATCAACACCCTTTCCAGCAGCCTCATTCACATCATCATCCACTATTTCTTCTTTCACCACACCCTTTCCCTTAGTCATCATTTGATCCATCATCTCATACTCAACAATTGAAACACCGGTTTCAATATACAACTCCAACTGTGTAAAAAAAAGGAACATACTCCACAAGTGTCTTCACATCTTCGTCAGATTTTAGTGGTAGCAAACCATCATCCAGTGACTCCCCAGGTAACCTAAAGTGAGTATACACAAGGGTACGATCCGTGTAACCCAAATCCTCTAACATTTCGCCCAATAAGCCCAAGGAGAAAACGTCACAGTGAATTCCGTCAAACCAATCTATATCTCCAAAGAGATAGATTCTCCCTGGTGTTGAGGTAAATTGACCATTGTGATGGATTTCCAGAGTAAACATTTTTTCACTCAATGCTGTGCAACACATACAAAAAATCATTAACTTCGAATAACAATAACAACTTTAAATGAAAAACAAGAAAATGGAACAGAAAATGCTTACCGTACAGGACTCTTAAATCAGGTATCGGGGCACTGCGTGCACGATTTTGCCAAAGCTTACCCATTCTCAAGATCTTTACCAGTGAAACTAATGTTCTCCTTGGAAGAAATTGAGACCCGTATATAATGTATTGCTCTAAAGGACTAAATTTGTAAAACAAAACACTGGCAACTGAAGTTATTGGCGGGAAAAGGGTGAAATGATGATACTACCCTCATGGACGTGGCACTTAACGGGAAAACTAACGGAAAAGGCCTCTCGGTGGCGATTTTGCAAAAATGTGGAACGTGGGTGTCTTTTTTGCGCTACTTTTTGACTCGGTCCCATTTTTGCCATTTTGTGGAACGTGAATGACCATTTTTGCAATTTACCCTAATTATAATTTAGTACAACATTTCGATGAAACATTCATATAATTTTTTGTTTATAATATATAATAATTTGTAAATTTGTAAAACATTACTAAAACTATTAAGAAAATGACATTATAGTAGGATCTTAAGATCCCGATCCGATCTTACGACCACGATCTTGCAAAGACAAAAACGATCCTGGGTAGGATCCTGATGTTGAAAACCTTGGTTATAAGTACATGATATCCCCTTATTTTCCACCTTTTTTTTATTTTATTTATTTTTATATTTATAATTTTGTTTATATTATAAAACTATGAAATGGAAAGTGCGGAATAAAAAATATAAAGTTTAACCAGTCAAAAGTATTAAACTGACAAAAAATACATAACAAAAACTGATAAAAAAAACTGTGTTTTACTGTAACATATAAATAAAATCTTTACTTTTTTATACTTTTCTGATGGGCCAGTGTACCAATAACATATCCCTTAATTCTTTCATGCTTTACTATGTTAGACTGAACCGCAATAAGAGATGTTACCCCCTTTCGGTCTACCCCAAACCCAACCAACTAGACGTGTGCCCCTTATTTCCCCAAAACCCACCGGACGCGTCCCTCCTCCCATACCCAATTCATTTGGTCTGCTACCGGACCGAATGAAATGTTTGGTTTGTGTGTGTATTTTTTGTTTTTATTTAATTTTGTGGAGTATGTTTTTTGTTCTGAGTGTAGTTCTTTTATTACGTGTGCTTATTCTTGGTTTGGTCTTGTTTTGGTATGGGAGAAAAAAAGCTGAGGTGGCGGTTTGAGGTATGGTTTTGGTTTGGTTTTATTACTATCACTCTTTTCTCGATAAGTAATCTAAAATGACTACAGGTGATCTAATTTACTAAGAGAAATGCTACATTTTACAAAAAAAAGTTTATAAAGTTATATTTACATGATGATTTTGACAATTAATTTCATTTAAGACTAAGTGTAATGGTGAGCACGTACGACCACGATCATCACTTCCATATCAACGTCAAGTCGTCAACTCGGTTTTCTCACTCTACAATTTTTCTTATGACCAACTTAATGTAATAAGGCGACCGCGGTCACAACAAAAAGTATATCACTTAAACACAAATATATCCTACAAAAACCATTTATTAAAAACACCCACACACAAAATAACTCACATGACCTGAATGTACTTAATTTTTTAGAGTGACCGCAGTCATGCAACAAGGGGGACGCGTCCAATTATGAGCTGACCAAAAGAGGACGACCACCCATTGCCGATGGTCTAAGACAATTGAGCACCACACAAACTCGATTGAGGAAGCAAAAGACAGACACCACAAATCTTGATCTACAATAATCCAAACAGACATGATCATAATACAAGTCTTGTACATATCCATAAACACACCACATTGTCACTACACTCGTAAATATATGATATACAGGTGAACCAACCCCCAACTGGTCCACTAATACGACACTATATGAACTATATGATGAATTACCAAAAATATGCAATCAATAATCAAAGGACAAGCACGGCCTCAAGCGGTGCGGACACTTGAAACGTGTTGGGGTACGAACGGGACAAACGTCATGTCGATGCGTCTTAAACAATGCCAAGCAAGAGGATGTGTAGGGTAAGATACATTAGGTACATGGATATACACATATCTAAATTAAGGTAAACAGCATGGGGGACCTTGAGAGTAACACCCTTCAATCTCACCTCAAAATTAGCTTCTAGCCATCCATATTCAATATCATCAACATTCAATCAATACATTGAGGGGGACCCTTTTCCTTCAAGTTTCAAAAAACCCTCACCCAGAAGTTACACACCACAAGATCAACACTTTTCTCACCTACCCATTTCCTAAAAAGTGTTGTCCGAAACGAGATTGACACTTTTCGTCACCTAACCTTTCGACACAACTCTAATACACCCATGGTATAGCATTAACTTCAACTAAAAAGCTCATAGACAACGATAACAAGCCGCAAGATCTGATCTCACATCACTTACCAAACAAATGCAAGAAGCATAACACAGAAACTAAGCAAAACCGCTAGAATTAGAACTAGAGTGAAAACATAACCTGAAAGATAACAACTGCAAGATCAAAAAACTTGTCACCAACACATCATCCGTTGACAGACGGCTCTAATGTACCCATGTTAGTTCCAGTAAATCGCTTGCAAATTCGATCAAATACCAAATTATACTAATTGGCATACAAAACAACATAAACAAGGAACAATATTAAAAATCTGACAGAAAAATAAAAAATTGAACAAGAAAGATAACAGATGATCAGGTAGAAATACGCTACAAACAATAGAATATACCATTTATTTGTTTATTTATATTTCATTATTATTATCAAAAGCAGTTAGTAAAAAGATGGACCCTTACAACAAAAAACACCTAAGGGGACTTCAGTCTACCCATCATCATCTTCTTCACTATATATTTTTTTCTATTTTTTTTCTGGTCTCAAATATACCAGAAATAAAACTAAAACAAACAAAACAAAGGATAGTCAAAAATAGTCAAAATACCAAAACCTTATATAGTCTAGTCCCATTTGATCCAAACCAGTTTTGTGATCTGGGTTCCATTTTTAAGATGGTAAGCAAACCAAGAACCTCAAAATCGAAACGAAAATTTGGACCAATAAGGGTAATAGACGAGTTAAAACTCGATATGTAGTACTAGTTATTATATATCATTTGCCTTCGATCACTGAAGCTAAGCCACTTATGACTTTACCACCAGTTTTTGGCGCCTTTGGTTTGATCTCAACTGGCTCCCACTTTTTCACAGCTTCCTCGGATTTTTCCTCTTCTGGTATAGCTCCCACTTCTTCCAATTCATTGACCAAAATCGGATCTTTAGGGTCTGAAATCAGGTTTGGTTTGGTTGCTTTCTCATTGAAGGACTGATTTTCAGCAGGACTGTTATCTGTGTTGACTGNTTTTTTTCTATTTCTTTTCTGGTCTCAAATATACCAGAAATAAAACTAAAACAAACAAAACAAAGGATAGTCAAAAATAGTCAAAATACCAAAACCTTATATAGTCTAGTCCCATTTGATCCAAACCAGTTTTGTGATCTGGGTTCCATTTTTAAGATGGTAAGCAAACCAAGAACCTCAAAATCGAAACGAAAATTTGGACCAATAAGGGTAATAGACGAGTTAAAACTCGATATGTAGTACTAGTTATTATATATCATTTGCCTTCGATCACTGAAGCTAAGCCACTTATGACTTTACCACCAGTTTTTGGCGCCTTTGGTTTGATCTCAACTGGCTCCCACTTTTTCACAGCTTCCTCGGATTTTTCCTCTTCTGGTATAGCTCCCACTTCTTCCAATTCATTGACCAAAATCGGATCTTTAGGGTCTGAAATCAGGTTTGGTTTGGTTGCTTTCTCATTGAAGGACTGATTTTCAGCAGGACTGTTATCTGTGTTGACTGTGGTGTTGGCGACGTGAGTGCAAGGTGAGAGCCATTTGGCTTTAACATAATCAGCTCTACGCCACGGTGGCAAAGGCATTCCTTTCTTCTTCAAGCTTTGTTTCGCTGCATCTGAAACGATGTTGATGATCTTCTGGAGACGGTCGGGTTTGCCCACGAATATCTGAGGGAGAGTTTGGAGAACTGCTTTGTAGCTTTTGGTTGACCTTGCTATTTCAAACTCTGATCTGAAATCTATGTCGATTATCAAACGCTCCTCTTCAATCATAGCATCAATGTACTCGTATTCCCCTGTTCATTCCCAATCCCCAAAAACATAATCAATGACAGATCAAACCAGCAAAATCACATAAACCAGTTCTATATCAGATTACAACTTATGCAATTTCTTTGATTCACCAGTATAAAAAACACAACAAACTTACTCCAAATGACATTTATCGCGTAAAAGAACCAGCCACAAATAATCAGATAACCAATAAACATATCCAAAACAACCTTTCACACAAATAAACAACAATATGATCAAAATCTACATTTCAAAATTTTCGCGAAATCCTTAAAAACTACCTCTATCTGCTGCATCAAAACGCAATAAGCATATCCAAAACAGTAAACCTAAGAACTACTAAATCCGCTATATTACAACGCAGTAAACCGACGTATTACACACCAAAAAATCGAGCGAATTATATACCTGCAGGGTAGGTAGAAGTCTTATCCCAACGAGATTTACACACAGCAACAGCATAACCACAACCCAACAAACCATCAACAACCATCTTCCTACTAATCTCATCTCTCCTCTTATTCTTATCAAACACCATTTTCGCAACATCCGCCAACAAATTCCTCTCAACCACACTTTCACACACCACCAAACTCTACAAAACCAAACACAAAACAACACATCACAATCATACAAAAATCATATCCTAATAGAGGAGGTGTTTGTTTATATTTCATAAACTCAGGGGTGTTTGTTTATTAACCTTATTTTTGGGCTTATTAGCTTATATCTGATTCCGGCTTATCTTTCATAAGCCCAAATTTTCCGGCATCAGAATAATAAGCTTATATGATGTAATCATATAAGCTTTTTTTTTTTAAAAAAAGCCGGAAAATTCAGGCTTATGAAAAAATAAGCCGAAATCAGATATAAGCTGATAAGCCCAAAAAAGAAGGTTAATAAACAAACACCCCTGAGTTTATAAAATATAATAATAATACAAAATCTAAATTTATATATATAAATAAATAATATACCTTTAAAAGATCACAAAACCCATCATTATTAACTGAATTACCAAAACAATTAACATCATCATCATCACTAACAACACCACTTTCATTAATATTATTATCTTCTATAAAATTGATGACCATTTTATCCAAACAAACCGAATTCGGCTCTCCGAATTCCAGCGGTTCGGACTTATCCGAACCGCGTAAAAAACTCGAGAAATCGAAAAACCGCTTAAACCTCGATTTATTATTATTATTATTCTTATTATTATTATTAACTGATTCAAAGCTTTTTGTTTCGGCTTCGGTTGAATCTATTGGCTGTATCTTCATTGTCATCGTTAACGGCATAACTTTTTTTCCGAATTTAAAAAACCCTAGAAACCCTAATTTTCAAAAAAATTATAAAATTTTGCTGCTGTTATACTAAAAACTACAAAATTGTGGAGAAAGTGATGTTTTAAGAGAAATGATGACGTCATGGTGGGAAAAAGTAGCCGGAAAACTCATTTCCGGCGGAATTTGTTTAAAAAAGTGTTTGATCGGAAAAAGTTGCCGGTGACGGTTAACGACGGTGTGACGACGGTGATCGGAATAAGTAATTTTATTTTGAAGAGTGAGTGAGTGAATTTGGGGGTAAAAAGGGAAGTGAGACTTTGGTAAGGGGTTTGTTATATAAGGAGGTTTTTCTTTTTAAAAAAATATAGTGGTGACGTGGATATTGGGTTATGACGTGGCACTAAGTTTTTATGATATCCTTACTGTTTTTTTCTTTTGAGTCGGACTTAGTTAGACATATAACGTCTTACTCAATAAGAGGTGGGGGATTTGTCTTACTACCTTTTACTCGATAAGAGATTGAAGACTCGTGTTAATGTAATATATTTGATGGTTTATTGACTATGTTATATTTATGATAAAAAGTCTTGTTTCATAGTTACATAAGTTACTTAAATAAATTGCAAAAACGAACACTTAAAATCATTCGGACAATTATGAAAAAACAAACAACATTATTTCGTTCAGATTTAGACATTCTAGCCACATCTTACTGGTAAGATGTGGTAGTCAGATTCAGACCTAAAACATCTTAATGAAACAAACACACCCTAAATCTGTTGTAAACTATAGCTATAAATTGATTGTTTTTGCATTTTTTAGTATTGTAGATATGAAATTAAAAACTAAGCCTATTAAAGTCATCCCGTTTTCATCGGTTCCATTGAATGTAAAATCCAAATCAGACAAATACATATTAAAGATGTCATAAAAGTATACAAATGTATAGAACCGAAAACTCGGCCATGTCAGTTAAAAAATCGTATTTTAAAACATTGATTGCGACAGTAACAACAATACCCAATTTCATTGAAGCAAGATATAAAAGAGGTCTCCTCTGCTCAGATCTGTTGTGGTCCGTCATCGATGGCTTGATGCTGCTTTGGGTTTCGACTTTAGATCTGTTAGATTTAGGTCTGGCTCCTTTAAGGATGCTTAGTTTTATCTTCTTTGTATGTTTTATGTACTTTATGTACTTTTGTCAAGCTACACCTTCATATGGTTGTGTCTACCAAAAGCTCACTCTGGTGATTCCCCCCACCCTTGTATGGTGTTGCTGTAGTGTGTCACAACTATTATGGTGTATGTCTTGTTTTGACTTAACTTGTTACCTTGTGTATTTTGTTTGGCAAATCGGTTTCGATTTTACCCATTATGTTCGATGTAACTTGTTGTGTTCAAATTACCTCCATTTGTGAGGAGTGAAATGAAATTTATGTTCAAAAAAAAAGATATAAAAGAAATTGAATGTATACATATATACTTTTATCTCAGTCAAACTCGAAGATAGAAAGATTGCTTTGACAAATACCTCCAACAAATGTTACTATATTTATTTCGAAATTAATGTTTACTCGACAAATATGCGTAGTTTAAGGGGAAAATTTATTGCAGCTTTGGTTATGCAAAAGTAAAAAGATGAAAGTTTACTATCAACAACTTATTTTTTTAACGGCTTTTTTATTAAAAGACTAGCAAGGAGCTAGAAGAAATTACAAACTAATGGTGCTAGTATTTTCATCCAAGTAACCCAATTGAATTTAGATTTACATCGACTAGAACACCAAATGAAATATAACTAAACTAAATCATCAAAAAGAAGCTCTCTACGAGGATGATCATCGGGTAAAAGAGCAAGATTCCTGAACCTCCAAATTAACCACCACATCACGTAATTAGTACCTTCAAAAATCTCCTTGATACGCTTAGAAAGGCGAATATTGTTGAACCACAAGCCAATTTTCATATGACTCAATGTTGATGTCTTATAACTCCCACCATCGTAAGAATTTGCTCCCCGACTGCCGGGCCAATGAGCATGAAAAAAGAATGTGAGAAATGGACTTCACAAAGATGTTACATAAAGGGCAAAGGATGGATGGGATATCCACTCTTTTAAGGGATAGATTCAACCGGGTAAGCAACTTATCCAAACTAACTCTCCAAGAAAAGACATTAATATTGATAGGAATCACGTTAACTCATCTAGTAGGCACGCCTCCTTTTGGCAGAAGCGAATAATCAATAAAGGATCGAACTAATTTCACCAAAACCTCACCTAAAGCCTCATAAGACCAAATCCAATGATCTAACATAGGAGACAAAACTATACCATCAATACGAGATTGAAGAGAGCGTTGTTGTTCTTCCTTTATCCCACCTCTTGGAATACGAAGATAGGAGAAAACCAAGGACTCGTTACTTAATTTATCTGAAACGCTAATTTGTTTAGATAATTCCAAAGCGTATAGGGTACTGATGCTTCAACGCCATCTCGTCTAACCAAATATCATCCCCAAAAAGCGAGTCTTACCGATTACCCACTTTCTTACGGAAAAAAAGACAAAAGATCAATACCTTTGTTTGTAAGAGACTTAGTTTCACGGACAATATCCCGCCATGGTGAACGCCTTGAGATAGATTCAAAGGAGTCGATCGCTCTTCTATCGCCATAAATAGCTTTAATGAGTTTAGCCCATAGAGAAGAACCTTGCAAGAGAAAATGGCAAATCCATTTGAAAAGAAGGGCACAGTTGAAAGCGAAAAAACTAGGGACACCAAAGCCACCATATTTTTTTGAAGCTAAAACTTTGTTCCAACTAATCAACATCAGTTTGCTATCCGAACCATCCCCATGGAAAAATTTCCTTCGAATCGATTCCATGTTTTTTAACACATAGGAACTTTGAAGATAGACATGTGATATAACGGAATAGAGCTTAAAACATATTTAATTAATGTAAGATAACCTCCTATTGAAAAAGTCTTGAGCTTCTACTTGGAAAGCCTCGAGGATACTTTATATAAAAATTCGTCCCACGAAATAATTCTAGACATGAAACCTCCATCTTTAACTCCAAGATGAATGAAAGGAGAAGAGATTATTGAACAACCCACTTCTCTTGCTACTAAATCAACCTTTTCTGCTTGAATGCCAACCCCCATAATCTTGCTTTTATGAATGTTTATTTGGAGACTATACGCCATATGAAAGCGTTTTAAAACATTAACAATTGTTTTGATGTTCAACTATCCCATTTACCAACGAAGACAACATTATCCACAAAGAATAAGTTATAGATTGTCAAATAATTGTTGATAGAAATACCTGAGAAAAGGCCGACGTCCGTAAAAATTCTAATAGAAAGATGTAGACTTCCCATCACCAAAATAAATAATAAAATGAGACAAAAGGTCTCCCTGCTTCAATCCTTTGTGAAATTGAAATTACGTAGTCGGGTTTCCATTAACGAGAATTGATCCCATGGTAGACTTGAGACATCTAACCACACCATTTATTACCAAAACCAATGATGCGTGGTTTTACAACCTTGCAAAAGGTTTTACTTCTCAAGGGATCTTTAAAAGCTTACAATCCCCACCAGGCATTGTACCTGACCGATGTAGTATAGTGAGTGGCAAGTACCGGGGGATTGATCGTTCTCTAGGGGATAGTGTCGTTAGGATTGAATGCTACGTGAACTAGGTCTAAAGGTGAGGGATGATTCTTTTTGTATTTTTTATATTTTATGAAAGCAAAGTAAAAATCTCGGGTATTGGAAGAGTGGGCGGAATTAGTTGCTAGTCAACTAACCCAAATAACTACTAATGCAAATAAAATAAAATAACAAGAAAAGTAAATTGGTGAAACTTCTTATGATGAGAAAATGTGTTTACTTAAATTTCCTTACTCCCTAACTATCTATTGTAAATTAATTGGTTATAATTGTTTGGATGAAGGGTTGTTTTCCTTAATACCAGTCGTGGGGGTGTGTACGAATTTCCCCAACTCTATAAGCTTCTATCTCTTCGTATGACGACACCCAGTATCTTATCATGGCCTCCCCAATAGTCACTATGCATAAAAAACAACCAATAACTCCGGTGTACACAACCTAGAAACGTTTTTTAAGGCGTTCAAGCACATTCCATATAGGAAGTTGGCCAGTTTTCTTAAGCCTAATACAAAATCAATCACCCAACAAACAAACCAACAATCAATAATTAATAGCGAGGTTTTGATCTAAGCAAACACTAAAAAACCTAAGCTAGCATGTTAAAAGAAAGACAAGAATATAAGATAATCAACCAACACATAGACATATTGAATGATTAAAAGGTATACTTATCTTCAATTAAACATGGGTGAAGGAAGGGTTTGAAACCCTTACAAAAGTTGTAAAATTCGGATAGGGTTTGTTGCACAAAAGTTCCACACTAATGAATGAAAAATCCAAAACTATATATAGAGAATACAAGCTGACGGCGTCAGGTTATAAGTCCTGAAGCCATCAGAACGCCGTGTTTAGGGTTTTCGGATGGCCTCCAAACACTTCTGACGCTGTCACCTTATAAATACTTCTGGGCCGTCTCTCTTTGGCTTTACACATGACGGCCTACTTCATCTAACATCTGACGCCGTCAGGTGTTAAATCACCAATTCCTCTCTTGAGCGTCATGTATAAATAAAAATAATCTCTTGTGTCTTTAAGTGACGGCGTCAACTTGTGGTGTCTGACGCCGTCAGGTACAAATTCCAGCATGATTTATTGACTTTGTCGTTTTCTTCACTTTTCACGCCAAAAACGTTCAAAATGCTCCATTTTCTAGAATTCTTGTCCAAAGTACCTAAAATGACAAAAGAAACAATTTGAGGCAATATTTGATCATAATATCACAATTTAGGGCTTAAATGACCCCCTAAAAGCATAAAAAATATTTTCTTATCAACCAAACATCCTTGGAACGTCGTCTAAGTAACCCCATCTAATCGATTCGAATGCCTTTTCAAAATCAACCTTGAAAAACATAGCTTTCACCTTCTTATGTTTACACCACGAGAGAAGCTCATTAAGGATAAACGACCCATCAAGAATTTGCCGATTGGTAACAAATTCCGATTGAACATCGCTAACCAGATCCGAGATAACCAATCTTAATCTATTAGCCAATATCTTGGCAATGATTTTATATAAACTTTCGACTAAACTTATAGGACGAAAGTCTTTAATGACTTTGGCATCTTAAATATTCAAAATTAGAGTAGTAAAAGAAGAATTACATCCACGTGGGAACATACCTGAAGAGAAGAATTCGGTCACAGCAACCATAATGTCTTGCTCAAGAAACTTCCAATATCTACGAAAGAATTCGGAAGTGAAACCATCCGGGCAGGAGATTTATTTGTGCCACAATCAAACCGCACTCTTGATCTCGTCTAGAGTAACATTACGTTCAATTATTCCTTTTGATCTAAAGAAAGGCGATTAGTATACTGATTGATGAGGTGTAAATTTATACGTTTTTAAGGGGTCGTTTAGCCTCTAAATTCGTACATATTCGATCAGTTATTACCCTAAATCATTTCTATTTGAGTTTTAGGTACTCGGGAAGCAAATGATGAAATATGGAACATTTATGGCTCAATTGGACAAGAAAACAACAAAGTCAAGAAAACGTCACAAAAAGAAGTTGTGACGGCGTCAGAACTACTAAGTAACATCGTCACTTTAAGATTAACAAAGATGATCCAGTTATAAATTTTCCAAGTGACGCTTTAGACGGTGGCGACGGTCTTGAGCTAACGGCGTCAAGACCAGAAAAATGAAGAGCGACAACGTCATGATCCATAAGGTGACGCCGTCACAACTAATCGGTGCAAATAAACAAAACCCTAATGACGGCCAACTGACGACGTTACAATTGTAAAGTGACGTCGTCATAAGTTTATACCTATATATATTTTTCATATTATTTTCATTCGATGTAACATCTTGGAGAGACCACTTTGAAGGAACTTGTGCCTAATTTTACATCTTTTGTAAGGGTTTTTAGCCCCCAACAACTCCAAGTTTTATTGAGGATAAGTTCTTCAATCCTTAATCATTACAGTATGTCCATGTGTTGTGTGATTATTTGTTTGTCTTCTCTTCGATCTAACATGTTATGCTAAATTTATTAGTGTTTACTTAAGATTGCATGAAACCTAATTATTGATTATTGATTGTCATCTCTTGTTTAATTAGTTGTTATTCGCGTTAGGAGTAGGAAAACTAGCTAGATCTTGGTATATTAGCATGAACGTCCGACTAAACGCCCCGCTATATGTAGATAGTTTACCGTTCGTTGTATTTAATGCGTGAATTGTGTTTGCTGACATTGATAGTCTCAACGAGAAAAAAATTCATAGTGTTAGGGATTGACAACCCTTAGCGATTGATATTAAGGAATACAACGCTCTAATTAAAACAAGGAAGTGACAATTCGACTAATTAATAAGATATAACTAGGGAGTAATGAGGTTCTAAGTAAATACACTTTACCTATCATACGAGTTCCAATCAAATTTATTTTCTTCGCATATTTAGTTTAATTTAGTTTTATTATTAGTTATAAAAACCAAACTTTTTAAACCCCGAGATTTTACCTTACTTTATAAAAAAATATAAAAATACAAAAAATAATCATCCCTCAACCATTAGACTTATTTCAGCATACACTTCGAGCCTACCTTCACTATTCCCCTAGAGAACGATCAATCCCTCGTGGCTTACCTATACTACACTACAACGGTTAGGTACTCTGCCTAGGAGGATTGTAAAACTTATTGTGTTTACAGTTATCTGCCTCATTGATCCACCAGACAAATTGATTGGCTCTGAAACGGTCAACAAAAGTCAACCAAGGAATTGGTCAACTAAAGTCAACAATCTAAGAGCTCAATGCACCAAGGAGAGTATAGAAATATTCCCGGGTCGTTTAAATCCCAGTGAGGTATGAATTGTGTCGAAAAACGAATATGAGATCAAGTGCTTATGAAACGGGAATGGGAAAGTGAATTTGATTTTAATTAAACTACGGGATTACAAATGAAATTTAAAAGCANGAACCAAACAAAACTCCACTCGAAGAACGATGGAGAAAATTAAAAGTCTAACTCGACTTGTAAAAGAAATAAGAAAAGAAGAGAAGAAGAAACAAGACACGACTCAAAATAAACTTGGACTAAAAATCATACTCGCTATCTAAAGTCTTGAACCCATACTCGCTACTATAGAAAACTCCATACTCGCTAGCCATAAGTTCCAAACTCGCTAAGACTATCAATACCCCAAACTCGCTAGAACAAGCAGCTTAAACTCGCTAAGGTATATAGGACCAAACTCGCTAGAGTGCAAACCCCATACTCGCTAGGCTAAGAAGTTCAAACCATACTCGCTATGATCTATCTGATTGGCTCTGAAACGGTCAACAAAAGTCAACCAAGGAATTGGTCAACTAAAGTCAACAATCTAAGAGCTCAATGCACCAAGGAGAGTATAGAAATATTCCCGTGTCGTTTAAATCCCAGTGAGGTGTGAATTGTGTCGAAAAACGGATATGAGATCAAGTGCTTATGAAACGGGAATGGGAAAGTGAATTTGGTTAGAATTAAACTACGGGATTACAAATGAAATTTAAAAGCAAACACTACAATTGATCACTGAAATACGTACACGTTTACAAATCTAAAAGATACGTATACGTTAATAAAACGTACACGTACGAAAATAAAAGTGAAAATAAAAATCTAAAAACACCTAAGTGATGAAAAACATATTTTTTTTTTGATCCTAAAAATAAAAGAAAATTTTAAGAAAAATAAAATTATTTTTACACTATTTAATTAATTAAAACTAATTAGTTACTAATTAATTAATTAATAATAATTACTAAGAAACTAGATTAAATTAAAATAAATACTAGATGAACAGTAGAAAATCTATAAAAATTCCTAAAAATATTTTAAGTTACTAGAAATTTAATAAAAATATAAAAATATATTAGTATTTAACAAAAATATAAAAAGAAAATTAAAATTAAATTAAATTAAATAGAAACTATCACTTAAAATTAAAAAGGATGATATTTGTGATTTTCTTTTTACAAACCTATTAAACAAACAAAATGATGAAACTTTTGTGAAAGCAACTTTTCTGGAAAAGCAAAATAAGCTCAAGAAGAGCTTATAAGTGAAGACAGTTGACTTTCTTTGACCACAACAAGAAATAAGCTCAAATGAGCTTAATAGGGTCCACTAAGGAAGATTATGGTTCAAATAACTTAAGTGAACTGAAATAAGCAAGAAAAGACCAAAAAAATCCACTGATAAAGCCAAAAAGCACAAATAAGCAGTTTGCTTATTGTGTTTCTGAGCAGAATTGGGACAATCTTTGGAACAGCGTAGAGGGCCCACAAAATGGAATAAGCCAAAAGAAATGGTACCACTGGAAAGCTGGGTGGGTGGTGAGCTTGTAGAAACAAGCTTTACACACTGAGCCCAATTGATAAGCTCAAAAGGAGCTTATGAAGGTGCTTGTTTACACTGACCAATCAGTGTATGCAGAAAATGGTCAAATCAAAAAGGGACTAGCAGCCCTATGAAATGAGTGTGGAAAAGCTAAAATCTAGTTGGGAATTGAAGTTTGGTAGCTGGGCTACACAAAGAACCAAAGTTCTCAACCTGAAGCTCAAAGATGAGCTTGTGAAAGCTTATGAAAAAGGACACAGATTGCTGAATTGGCCAAGTGTTCTCATAGCAAAAATTAATACCAAATAAGCTTCAAGAAAAATCCAAGACTAATCAAAAGCAATAGCAAACTCAATCCACAAACAACATCTTAAGCAATGACAAGAACAACAGCTTAGGGACAAATCACATAAGGAATATCCAAAAACAGTCACCTAGATTACACTAAGCAGACCAAAAAGCTAGAAAGCTTTAGTGAGCCAATAAGCTCACAAAAGCTGGCACAAACTAGCAAACAGCAACAATTACAACTAAAAACAACAATGAAATCAACATAGCACAATAATGAAGAAGGAATTCAAATCAAACTACTACACAACTACTAGGACAAATCAGCAGCAGCAGTAAAAAGTAAAAGAAAACAAGGGTTAAATAAGCAGTCCTAGGGGAGTACTAATGATCAACCAGACCCACAATCATGCAGACAACCCAGCTAGCTACCCAAATCAGCAAAGAACACACCATATATCCAATTAGAGACCAATCTATGAGCATGTGAAATTTGCTAAAATTCTGAAAGCAGGGGAGGTCTCAGTCAATTGGCCAAAACATAAGCTAAAAATAAGCAACTATAACACCTCAACAAAAATCACCAAAAATCACCAGTATAGCTTGGCAACCAAGCAACAATTTCTCACAAGCTCAAGTTCAAAAGATCAAAATTGAAGTCTGTATGAAATTCCAACTTTAATTCAAAAACTGCATAGGAACACTTTTGACTTTTTGATGAAATATAAGATTTTGACTTTTGTGAACTTTGATTAGTTTCAAATGACTGAAAATGATATGACAAGGTTTAAGGACACTGATTTATGCTGACAAATACACTTATGCATCAAAATTAATGATCATGAAATCAAAAATCTCAACAGTTAAACTGTGAGGGTAGTATAAGATAAATTTTGACTTTTTTACCAAGTGAGACCTAGATTTTATCACTTAACTGACCTTAGATACCCTAATGAAGCTTATGAAAGCCAATGGTATCAGCTAAGAAAACCTTTTTTCAGAAAGACCAAGTAAACCAAACACCCCTTATCACAACTGTTATAATGAGTTAAACAAACTATACAAGATATTTAACTAAGAAACCATGAAATTAACTTATATTGACACTAAATCAGCATACTGAGCATTCTTAAACACTGAACAACAACAGTAGGTAATGGTGAAGGAGTATGTAAAAAAAAAATGAGAAAACTCCTTACAAATTTCCAAAGTGGTAACAAAGCAGAACAAGGACCAAAATTACAACCCTATGCTCCCATGAGCTCTAAACCAATCCACCAACAGCTCTGCAACTTCTTCTTTTCATCTTCTTCATCCAAACCTGTTTTTTTTTATTTTTCTTTTATTTTCCCTATTTTTTTTTGTATTTTTGAGTTTTGCAAATTAACTGAATTTTAAAGTAGCTAAAAGCTTTTACAAGCTTTATGGAAGCTTAAATGTGCTAATTCAGTCCATAACAACAACCATTAAACATTAAACCATAAAATGAAAATTTAGGAAAACTTGAACAATTCGAATTTATAACTTAAACTGGAATTCTATTAATGAAAAAGGGTTACAATACATTAAGAGAACTTAATTCAACACTGGAAAACTTTAGAATACAACAATTTAAAGAGTTAACTAGAAAACGAGCTAAAAATTACTAAGTTACACTAGCCTCCTCACTGCTTCTCCATCTCTTTCTTCTTATATGCTTCAATTAGGGTTTCTTTGACTTCTATGCACCTTCTGGATCAAATCCCACCCCTTGGATTGGGTGAAAATGATCTCAATCGTTGAATTCATTTTTTTGGCGCCAAAGACTTTATACCCACTTTCTGGTTAACTTGAGGGGGGGAAGAAACAATAAATGCTCCTTGGATTGTAGTTTAGGTTGGTGGGAAGGGGAGTGGTGTGGCTGAGTTGGAAGCATGGTGGTGGTACTGTGGGGAGGTACAGGCACGTGGGAGGAGGAAGAAGGTCAAATTGGAGTTTGACTGGGGAGGGAAAAGAGATAATAAACGTGGGTGAGTGGGTTTTTTATTATTTGTGGATTTTGGGCTGGGTAAACTGAATTGGAAATGGGCCTGGGAAAGGATGGGATGGATTTGGATTATGTTTGGACTGGATTTGGTTTATTACAAAGGCTTATATGGTTTTTGGTAAATAACACAAGGACCACAAGTGTAATTTAACAAAACCCAAGGGACTGATTTTGCACGTTTCCCAAAGTATTCACAAGGACCACTTTTGCCATATTCCAATATCACAAGAACCAAAAATCCATTTTTGCATTTAAAGATTTCCAAGGACCATTTTTGTAATTTTCACAAAGTTCAGGGACCTTTTCTGCCAATTGCCCAAAAATTCACTCAAGGACCAATTTTGATAATTTAAAACATTATGAGGACCTTGAATGATAAAAATCCACATTTGAAAACTCTAGGGACTATTTTTGCCAATTTTTGAAACTTGGGGGACTGAAACTGCCAAATCTGCAAACTTTGTTCGTTTTTCATCTGTTTTTGGGAAAGGAATTACTCCAAAACAAGTAAGTTGTAGATATACTATAGACTTATTTGACTGATTACAGAACTCTCTATACGAACTTTCTTCTTATGACTGTTTCTGTGGCTTTTAATATACTGATGCATGATCATAAATTTACCTGACCAAAAAATATGAAATAAAGTATATATTTTTCTTAAAATATATAAGAGGTGCTAATCAATTGCCGGCTTTGATCAAAGAATGTTAAATGTTTGCATTGATTATGGTGGAAGGATTAAACCGATAGAATGCAACCAAAACTTTTTTTATTGGGGTGGCGATGACGAAGATGACCAGAGTTACTGATTCGAATTTTTCAGCAAGTATAAAGTTAACATATAATGGGCGTAAATGGTTTTATATTAATAGATACAATGGATTCTCAACAAGACCGCTTTCAGATGTAGAATAATATGCTCGCATATACCAAACTATAAGACGACTTGAGGACACAAGCATCAACTTTAATTGTATAGAATTCCTGGCAAGCAAGCAGTGTTTTCAAGTAGATGGTGCGTCTTATGCCTATTGAAAAGAAACTGATTTTCAGGTTTTGTGGCTGACTGAGCAGAGATCTTCTGTGTGTCTGTTTTTATGGTCCAGTTTTACAGTCCATATACTTGGTTCGAAAATGTATGGGTAGAACAGGATTGCGTTTCCGTTACATGTTGGACATGACACAACATGTGTATTCACTGCCTCTGTATATATGAAGCTGAGCATATGTATTATGTTGAAGACAATAGAATTTGATGAACAAATAACTCCAGAGTCGGGTGAAAGAGTTCTGACTACGACAAATTGAAAATTAATGCAACAAAATCTGTTTGGAACTTCTTCGACGATCGAGTAACATTCTTTATGTGAGCCAAACCTCATCCTATGAGAAGAAAATATAAACATTGAGATTCATACATTCTATATCTGTATATGTATACAACAATTTGGCTATCGTGAAAGATGGATGGTAATAAAAAATATACAACTAAAGGTGTATGTTAAATGTTATCATTTGGAAAAAAGTATATGAATATTGATCGTAAATTAGTAGTTCTCCTATGTGAACGTGTTTTGAGTAATTTATTAATCTTTAATATTATATTCTTTTGTGGTTTTTTAATGAGAGGACACCGTAGTTTCCTATAGAAGTATATTAGCTTGAAAAAATGCTCACGACTATAAAGGTGATGCATTTAAGAATTCGTGTGACAAGTTTAAGCCTCTTGATATGTAATTTGGCTATCGCTTTTTTTGCTTATCTTCTTTCTGTTTTGACTTATTGTGGTTTATTGTACTTTAGACCATAGATACGTTCCACATGGTTGACGAAACGGATATGCGTTCGGTCCATAATTGCATCTAGAAGACACATTTGTCTACAATTGACCTTTTGGGAATTGATTAATATAATTGTAGTTACTCTGTAATAAGGATGGTTGTAGTGTTATAATGATAAGCAATATTATTTTCTTCATACAGATTTACAATGCAATTGTTGCTTTTAAACACAAATACCGCTCACTATATCTACTTACTATTAATATTTGCTTATATTTAATGTTCTTAAAACACTCACGGACGAAAAACATGCACGAATTAGTTTTTAACAACTGCTTGAATTCTCTGCTACCAGAACTACGTAAATTATGCATGTTTTTTTAAAATTCCGTTATTTATTACCTGTCACCGGAATTCATGAGTCTATAATTAGGTTAATTGACCATACAATATCAGTGTGAGAATATTTTTATTCTATATTTTTATACCATATTAGCGAAAGTAAAAAAATTAATTCTCGATGTATATAGTACAATAAGATCATTGATAAAAGTTTCTGTTATATAGTATTAATTTAAATCTCGTGAAGTTTGGATTAAGTTGTTATTCTTTTAAAAACGATCATTTTTATTTGGAGTTTTAAAAATATATTTAAATTATAGCTATCCCAATTGGAATGTCGAAATTGAAACTAATATGATCTATATATTTCGCTATAGAATATATTTTAAAATTGTGAGAGAATGGTCTGACCAAGTCCTGATTCAAAATATAAAACAAAAAAAAAAAAAAAAAAAAAAAAAAAAAAAAA
>LBNU01035657.1:55303-73529 GCA_014162995.1 Artemisia annua
TTTGAAAACTCTAGGGACTATTTTTGCCAATTTTTGAAACTTGGGGGACTGAAACTGCCAAATCTGCAAACTTTGTTCGTTTTTCATCTGTTTTACAATATTTTGCATTTGAGACACATAAAACACGATCCTTGGATATTTTCATCCTTTTGATGTGATTTTGCGTGTTTTCAGATGTTTTGCGTTTCAGATTTGACCAAAAATGATGATGTTTGAGCACCTCAATCCCCCCACACTGAACTATTGAGTCCTAGCAATTATTTTATGAAAACTTGATGGATTTTAAGTCCTCTTTACCAAAAGCCATCACTTCTGGAGTAGCCGAATGTTTAAGTTCAAGTAAGAACCATGGTACACCGATAACGTGTGATTTTGAGCAAATCACCAGCTCAACGGATTTGATTAGTCTTACCAGAAGCCGGTTTGCTTCTGGACTAGCCAACTCTTAGAATATAACATAGTTATATCTTTGGTGAGCTGATACCAATTATGGTTTTTCAACGCCTTTACCACAAGCCCTAAATCTTGCGGGCTAGCCAACTTCTTCACTATAAGATATGGTGAGTCGATTACCATACAATTTTTGGCAAATTGTAGCCATAAACGGATTTGATAGTATCTTTACCAAGAGCCGTTTGCTCTGGATTAGCCAATCCTTTGTCGGTTAGAACACGGCGGACTGATAACCACAAAAAATTTTGATTATAAAGTGAAAAATTTTGAAAATTTTGGCCATTAAGTTTCTGCTCTTTAAAAAAAAAAAAAAGCCAACACCAATGAACTTTCACCAAACGAAAGTCTTAGTGACAAAAATCTACAAACCGAGATTCATTCTGAAGCAAACAAAAATCATTCAGGTAACAGTTATTTTTAATAATTAAGTGTAAATTACAATAAAAATTTCCATTTATTTTATTTCAATGTTTTTTATAGACGATGAAGATTTTGAGTCGATGTTTGATTGGTTAATTAAAACGTATGGATGCAAAGTACTGAGTGTTCGTGATATCAAGAAATTGTCAGCTAAATTGGACCACGCGTTAATGTTAGTTAATCAGATGCGTGCTTCTGGTCATGACATTGACGATGATTATATGGTCAATTTGAAAATTTCAGAACTCATAACTTAAAGCACAAACAATCAACTTATGACATTGTTATGTTTGTTTTAATAAAGTTTAGTTACGCATATTTTACATATGACATTTGTTCTTTATTATGCTTTATCACGTATTACTTATACTATTATATTTATCACAAATCCTGTAAGAATCTAATAATGACACTCGGCACTGTATGTTTCAGTCTATACTTTTTCCAAGCGGCTACTATTCGATTTGATGTTTGTCAGTAATAATGGTCCTCATAGTCATCATTACCTGATGTTTAGTTTATACTTATCAGATTTGTAGTTGAATAATAATTTATTACGGCGTATTTATTTATCACATCTGTGGTTGGTTAATAATTTACTATTTTTTAAAAAGTGTTGATAAAATACAAATGTTAATAATTCTTTCCCAAGAGTTTGTTTGTTTTTTTAAATTTCTTATATTCAACCTCATAGTTTCAGATATAGTTATGTGTTTGTTTATGTTTATCACATAGTATGTGGTTGAAGGTTTTTTTCATTGATTAAATTTAAAAACTGTTAGCATTTAAGAAATATGGAAAAGTAATGGTCATTCTCATAGTTAAATACTTTGTGTGTTTGTAAGAATATTAAATAGTTAAAATATTGGGCTAGGGATTTGTTAAGCTAATATGTTATGTGTTAAGTTATATAAGCCTTGTAATGTTTATGTAAACCAAGTCCAAGCCCAAGCCCAAAGAAAGCACATGAGGCACTTATGTATGGAAGTATAAAAGCCTCAACACACCTCATTTGGAGGTGGTGCTTGAGTGTGTAATGTGTGTGTTTTATTAATAAAAGTCTTCCTTCTTTATCTCTCTACTTTCTCTCTCTAACATACACTTCATTCAAGTTACCAAAGTGCTTAAAAGATTAGTGATTTAGTTAGATCTAAGGTCCTACAAGTGGTATCAATCTCCAAGGGATAATATAGGTTGTTTTAGGTTCGATTTGGGTGAAAAAATTAGATTCATGGGCTGTTCTTACGTGTTTTACTGAGTAAGCATTGTACTTTTGCGAGTTAGCATCGTACTTTTGCGAGTTAGGACTGTTTTCTGCGAGTTAGGAACCGAGTAAGGCTTACCGAGTAAGCAGTATCGAGTAAGAAAATTTTGGCGAGTTAGCCTTTTTTAGTGAGTAAGCTAAAATTCCTTATAGTTTATCTAGTAAGGATTATTTATTGATTACTTCTAAGGGGAATTATACTTCGTTCAAAATTAATTACCGAGTAAGGATTGTTATCGAGTAAGAAAGCATCGAGTAAGAAACTTTCTGCGAGTAAGAAATTTATCGAGTAAGGACTTAATCTATCGAGTAATCTTGTTTTCGAGTTAGCTTTATCGAGTAAGGTTCTATCGTGTTACCGAGTAAGAAGGTTGCGAGTAAGACAGTGTCGAGTAAGGGTTGCGAGTTAGACTGTTTCGAGTAAGGGTTGCGAGTTAGACTGTTTCGAGTAAGGGTTGCAAGTAAGCTATTTCGAGTCAGCACACTTCCTGCGAGTAAGGTTTTTCCGAGTAAGGAATTTGACTTTCAAGTAAGTTTTTCCGAGTAAGGACTTGTGTATTTTCTCCGAGTAAGGACCAAACTTCAAACGGCTATAACTTTTGAACTGTAACTCCGTTTTCAGCGAAATACATGACAATGTTGTTTAAGATTTGGAAACGGGAGTCAAAATAGGTGGTTATTTTATTTTATCTAAATTTAAGATAAAGAGGATGAACATGGGCAACATAAGGATTTGAATTTGGTATAGATATTAGTCACATTACTTCTAAATGTTTTGCATATGAATCAAGTGGGAGACTAGAGGTATAAGAAATAAGAAAAAAATGGAGGCTAAAATGGGGTATGTTCAGCTCTAATTCCTCTAAACTTGATTACTAACCCGTATCTTATTCACGAAGCCAAACATGCACACAATGTCTACTTAGTGTTTCCACTTCTTAAACAACAACTATCTCAAGATTTTAAGGTAGTGTCATCATTAAAATTGACCAACATGTTTTTAGAGTTCAGACCATGACTTGTTAGATGTAAAAAGTCTACTTTTATCATCTGGATTTTTCATTGTTAAACTGTTTGCTCAGATGGGCGTCAATGAAAAAACACATATTTACGAGGATAGCAAGTAAATTCATGCATTAAATCTGGTGTGAGATTTGTAAAGAAATTGCACTGTAAGGTCGTATATTGCTTATCATTACACTCCACTATGCAGGTTCACTATACATTCCCAAAAGGTCAATTGAAGCTTCAGATGCCACCTTCCGTTTCATCACATAGTACTGGTATAACTGGTAAAAGAAAAGAAAGGTAGCATTTCATGAGCTTCACTTGCAAGAATCACCCTTTTGGGCTTTAGCATTTTTTAAATCGGCCCATGCTATTTGTTAAACTCTTGGATGTTGTCACATTTTTTATGACTTAAAAAACCCTGCAGTTGTATTTTCCGACAATGTTGTATCATTGAGAACTAATTTATGAGTTTACTAAGATGATCGGGGTCAAATTCTACATTAGTGTGCATGAATCTTGTTCATGATCATAAGAGGCATTACACTGTTTGTTCAACATGAAAATCAATTGTAGCACACATTTGGTACATAGTTGATGTGTGTCTTTACTGTCTTATAGTTTGGAGCATATTTCACCAAGCCCAGATTTGTATTAATTACGCCAAATATTAGAAAAACACCATACGGTTCGCCAAAGTTTTGTCGATTTAGCTACATATATTTTTTAATTTTTTTTAATTATTTTTTTGCCACAGAAAGTCATAGAAGAAAAGTTCTATAGAGAGCTTGTAATCAGTCAAAAGTCAATTTTCTTGTCTCTTTTCTAACATCAGAAAAGCTCATTAGGTTTGCCTAAATTGTCGATTTAGCAAGAATTTTCTTGTATCTAAAGCCACTCAATTTTTACTGGTTATAGGGGAGTAAAAGGAGCGTGCAGTTGCATGTTGATTATTAGCAATATCAATGTATGGGTAGTTATGCTCAAAGAAAGAAAGAAAGAAAGAAAGAAAGAAAAATGGTATGGCAAGAGCATTTCTCACAACTACAATAATATCCAATCTTGCACGAGCCGTGTATGAAAGAGTTAGGATGTAAACAGTCGTTCATTTTCTGTCACAATATAGTTTTTCTATTCTTTTCAATTTAAATAAATTCCCACCATTGAGAGAATTTAAAATTATAGACAGATGAAAACAGAATTTGGAACCAAGTAGAGGCTTTGAAACTCATCAACTCCTCGAGAATCTGTTCTAAGTAGATAAAAAACATTATTTCGTTAATCTTTTGTACGTATCCATTGTTTCTATAACAAGTAGTCGATAGTTAATCTGTAACATTCGCTGATAACAAAGATGATATTCCAAGTCCAACAATGCATATGAATTATTCAAAACAATAGCATTACTCAATCCCACATGAGCGGGTTATGAGGCATATGATGTAGACAATCATACCAGGCATGACGTAGACTGTCATACTCTTACCTGATGACATTTTGCTTACATATATTGTTCCTTACAGCAATAAACTTATTTATGGTAGTTACTTATGTATGCATTATTACTTAAGTGCATATTTCACCAAGCCAGGGATATGTATATAAGTAAAATAGTCTTCCCAGTTAATAGACTTCACATCCAAAAAGAAAGTCTCCTTCTCAGCGCCGATACTCTCGGTGACTATGCCATTCAGTATGTTGAGATTTGCATCATCAAAGCTATAAATATTGAAAACCTTTAGTTAATCAACAAGATATCATATATACAAGTTTCATTGAGCTTTAAAGATGTTAAATTCCACTGTAAGGTATATGTAGCATTAGTCGAATGATAAAGTTTCATTGGGGTAAAATCCAGTAGAAAATATTTAAAAAATTCAAGAAATATCAAACACTTTAAGAAAAGTTACTCTGAATATATTTGGCTTTTATTTTTCAAACCATCTTTTCTGTAAGTTAACCAAATATCATAATGCCTATTATAAAAGTGGAACGCAACTTCTCCAAAATTTGTTTACTAGATCATGGGATTGAATATGTATTTACATGTTGTGTATGAGGACGTATGGCTTAAAAAGCTCCGCTAGTCGGAGTACGATTTTGATCTTTCGTTCGGCATCGTGACACCATGCACTAAAGGTCTGACAAAGTAATATGTTTGCACATTGGATTCCCTTCAAAAGAATAAGAAAAATGTAAGGACAAAACAGATAATATATATATAGAATTTTCCATTTTAATAATATTGAATAAGAAATCGCTAGAGTCGTTTACCCTCGTGTCATCAATCAGTGAGCCACCAACAAAGACGTCGTGGGTTCACTTTCTAACACGAAAACCGGTATTAAAAAGAAGAGGTATGGTATATGAATAAATACCTTTAAAGGGATCATGTAACGGATCGCCACATATCTATTAAAGCTATTCATGGAAGTCAACAACTTGATGTCGCGTGTTGTTATTATTGGGCTACCTTGTCGACTCATTAGAGGATGCTTAATGAAGTAATCAATTACGCAATTCCTGAAGCTAGAAATGCTCAAAGGGTTTGACATGGGTGATCCCACATGATAAATAATCCTCGAGTAAGGTTTATTCATATGAGCCACCATTGCTAGAATCATAGCATTAATCACCATGTCTCCTGGAATCTACATGCATTTTTATATGCAAAAGATACATTTTTACTTGTTCAAGTGCAGGTGATTAACTTTCAAAGAATATCACACCTGTAGATAGCGAGATAACTCACCAAATCAAGAACTTTGTCAGGATCAGAGAGAAAGCATGAAGTCCGGCCTTTACCATATGATGCAATGAAACCATCAATGGTTCTGGAAAGTACAAATCTAAGTATTAAGAAGATTAAATTGAAATGTTAAGATTTTCAGTAATAATCGAAAAAGAACGGTATTTGAATTACTTGATGCCTTCAATCCATCCAGGGAACGGTTCTTTGTAAGTACTTGTGATAATGGTAGGACGTAGTATGACTAGTGACACATCTTTTCTTAATCCCTCGAGCAGTAACATCTCCCCCATGGCCTTGGTGAATACGTAAGTATTTGGCCATCCATGCAAGTTTGCCTTTAAAAGAGTGAGTTAAAGCACAAATTAATTGACAATGATGGTAAAAGACCTATTGTTATTGTGTGTGTCATCAATTAAACTGTTGTATTAATTCTTTGCTGTTATTTTCTTAAGACACATACTATTTCAAAGGCTATTTTAAGTTTGATTTTAAAAAGTGCACTTATGTTTTACTTCATGAAAACAGTTTCTGATGAAATAATTATTAGAAATAGTGTATATGAAATGTATCCGATTTTCTAATAAACTCACATTGACAAATTTGAGATTATTAGTTACCTTTCTAAAAAGGTTTCTTTAGTGAAAACCTTAATTTTCTCAGATCATTCAATTAAAAGAGAAGAATAAAAGTAAGAAACCTTTGAAGACCAAAATTTTTCATGGCAGATGAAATGGCTTCTTCATCAGCATTCTCAGGCACGAGTTGCCTATGTCTATCTTGTATCACCAACCTCTCCTCTTTAATGTTGAGATCATTTTTTCCATTAAGTGTCTCACCCATTTTAAATGGATTTTCAAATATAATTCCAGATCTTTCACCCGAAACATAAGCTGATCGAAAGAAGAAAAATTAACTATCCATAATAACAAAAAAATCGGCAATGTTATGCACAACATTAGTTTTGCTCAATTCAATATACAAACCTGTGGATACATGAAGAAGCAATTTTATGTTAGTGCAATTATTGACAAAGTCGGAGACATGTTCAACTCCAAGTGTGTTAGTTGCAAATGCCACGTCGTATCTACAAACACATGTGACGTTCATGAAGAGCAAAATAGTAAATTAGTTGGAGTAGTTAGTATCTGGTGTTTGGATAATACGGAGTGGAGTATATATGCAGGATTTTAAGAAGAGAGTTTTTTTGCAGATGGCGCAAGCTATTATGTTCGATGCATTCATCCATGTTCAATGATATGGATATTCTTGAATCAGTATATCCGTGTAATATGGTGTAGTTGGCTTTCTATTGCTTATGTTTATAATTGTCATGGTTTGGTCGTGTATTTCTTAGGCTACGAAATTACTTGATTGAAAATAAAAGTAATTCCTTATGAAAAGAAAATATAAGAAAGGATGAAAAAAACATAAGTTTGGTACTTTGTTACCCTTGTAAAACAGACAATATCACAAAAGGTGGCCTAATATGATCTTTCCTAAACAATCTGGTTGGCTTTTAATTTTGTGAATCTTGTAGGCTCAATCTGACAAAGTTACGTGGATACATAAAAATGTTGCATAACCGATTTAGGTAATACCTTTCATCAAACATAGTTGAGGCCGCAGAGCAAACGACAACATCCACTGTTCTCCGCATTTCATTTAACAAATCTAGGTTCGTCACTCCAAAATTTTCCAGGCCAATATCACCAGCCACCGGTAACACCCCAACCCGAGAAGGGCTAAAGTGTAACATTATGGAGTCAAATCAGAACACAAGCGAATGGAGATACATTTCTAATACAAAGGTTACAAGGAGAACTAAACAAAATACAAAAGAGTAACAATGATGAACTAAGCCCAAATATAATTACTTCTAATCATCTCTAAGTCCAGCCAGTAGCTAATCAGGGTGAAGTCTTCTAAGTCCAAAATAAGATCTCTCATCCACAAACCCAGCTTCCTACTAAACCTGCCGCAGGAAAAGAAAATGCGGCTGAGCTTAAAAAGCCCAGTGAACAGATATAACAACGAAGTAATAATGAAACAAAAATGAATACTGAATAAGGTATAAAGGGAATAACAGAATGTAATCAAAGGTAAGTATGAAATAGTAATAAGAGGTAATGTAAGGGTTATCAACCACGAGCCCAAAAACAGATATAATGCCTTCATAATAATGCCTTCATAATAATGCCTTCATCATAATCATAATCATAGTCATAATCACACATAAAGCAGCATATGTAGGGGAGACCTACCAGAGTTGTGAAGGACGTGCATGCACGCAGCATCAATCACCAGATACAGATAACAGAAACAGATCTAGGATGCATCCATACGCCCCCACAGAAAACAGACTGGCCATAATAATCATATCATAAAGCGCGCATATCACATAACAGAAAAGGGGACGTGACAGAACATCACTCCTCTGCCCTAGAGTCATGTCAGAGGTGCATCACTGACACGGACATGGAACCCCCATGCCTAGTGAAACAAACTTTGGCTCGGGTGTCAAACTAAACTAGGTCAAACAGAATAGGTCAAACAGAAATAGGTCAACAGAATGTCATAAAATGACACAGATCATAAGTTATCATATAGTCATATCAAAAGGTCCAAATTAGAAGGTCCAAAATCAGAAAGTTCAGATAGCAAAGGTTCATAGCAAAAGGTTCAGAAAAAAAAAATAGGGTTTCATAGCAATGGCATAGGGAACCCTAAACAGAATGAAAGATCAAAAGAAAAGAAATCATGAGAAACCTTTACTGAAAAGGTCAGAATATCTGTACCTTAGCCGAGTCAAACAAACCGAGATCAAACGAAAGGAGAAAGGTCATTCCCGCTTCACCGAACCTAGAAGGGAGTGGATTCGAATTAAGAAGAGTTCAAATCACGTAAGTTACCTCTTTTAGTTATCTTTTCCTTTTTAGTAACTTTCCATTTTTAGCAAGTTTTCATGTTTAGTAAGTTTTCCCGAAATAGTAATATTAGTCATTTATAGTCAAGGTTACCATTAATCAAGTTAAATTATTAAAAGTGATAATATTTATAGATTAGGATTTATCATGACAATTTCTATAAGTTTATGGTCAAAATATGAAAATAATGAAAGTTTAGTATTAAATGAGTACATTTTCTTATAGTTTATGTATATATGAGCTTTATCTTGAATGCATGCATATTCTCATCATCTTCGTATGAAACATATAACGAAACCGTATCGCATCTTATTTTAACACATATATAACGTGGCATAAGTTGTAGTTTTTATTTTCGCATATCTTTATGAAACGACACAAGGCATATGGTGATCAAATAAACGAGCGAAGGTCGTCAAAACAGTTTACAACTCACGACACAAAGCAAACATGTAGGCGCAACACCTGTTTTCACGTGATAATATGCCGCGATCATTAATCAACATTTTAACATGATTATAGCCCTGTTTAAACATGTTCTATAACTGGCTAATATTAGCAGGTTCCGATTTGGTTCAAAGTGTTTAGATTCATATTATCATGCATACTAACATCCTTTTACTCACACATGCACGTACACCATTAAATGTGAAACCCAACATAACGTGATCTCATAAAGTCACACCCAAACCAAGACTTCTTTGCTGAAATAATTACGCACGTACGCCTAGGTTTATTAACAGCTTTTGGATTGTATAATATATATCATATAAGAATCTTAAAAAAAAATCATATCATAGACAGACAACAAGATCGACATTCATGAGTTTTAATATACTTGAGTTTATGTGGCGTTATATATATGTTTGTTCAATCACAGATTTAACAAGCCATCACTTGTCATATTTATGTGATATAGTTCATGTTACATGTGATTACATCAGTTTAATTATACATATAGTAAAGATGTCGATTTGCTGAAGAACAAAAGATGATGATGATACCTTTGGGTCGGACGTATAGAACGAAACAAGGACAGAAGTAGCACCACGCTTGAACTAAAGCCACGAATAAAACACCATTTGAACCGAGAGTTACCACGATCAAACCCTTTCTTACAAAACCTGGTCGCGTCTTCCGATCTTGAGGGAACAAGATGGATCGGCTGCAGCAGCTTGTTTGTACTAGTTTTCTTGGTTTTTAACAAAGTGTTGGTGAAGAAATATATATGGTTTATTGAAACCGTTTGAGGAGAGTTTGGTCAAAAGGAAGGGTCGTGAAATTTGGAGGTAAATGGAGATAAATTAGGGGCTATAATAGGATGATTAGTCGTGATTTTTGGGAGGTGGTTGCCGAGATTAGGGGATGACTAGGGAGGTTATTTATGGTTGAAACTTGTCAAGAATACTTACCTTATTTTCAAAACATGTGTGTACAAAACTAAAAAAAATCATTTTGGTCTTATATATCTTCACATGTCGTGTGATATTACTCAGCTTAGCATAAAATCTGTAGCCTTCATTGTTAACTTAGGTTAAGGATTCATATTTTGTAATTTTAATCATAACGTAGTTCAAACTTTAGGTTAAATTCGTATTCAAAGCTCAAATGTCATTTTCGTATTTTAGATCGTTATAATTCATTGCAATTATATTCGTAACATATGGTTTTTATGTTTTTAATTGACCATATTCATAACTTAGGGAAAATTCAAATTTAGACGTAAAATTAGTAATTCGGAATTTAGGGTTTTACAACTCTTCCCTTCTAAAAAGAAAATTTTCGTCCTCGAAAATTGAAGAGAAAACGAAACGGAAACACAACGGACTGTGAACAGAAAAGTGAATGACTTGTTTCTCATGACTCTATCTTGTCGATCAAACTAGCTTCGGCTTCCTCAGAAAAGACATACCATACTGAATCCAAATCAAAAGAATATTATACCAAACGTAACAGATGATAATCGTATCCCCCCGGAAGAAATACAGAGAATACGTATGATTTGACGGATATATCGTTCGTGGAATTAATTAGACAAATCATATGAGAACGTATCGAATAGTAGAAAACATGAAAGGGTGATGAATAAGTTTAACTTTTCAGATCTTCAAATAGTCTCGTCTTTAATATAACCTTTCAGAGATATTCGCGTAAGCCGACAAATATTGATTCTCAGAACTCATAACAGATTATCATGAAACGGATCCATTGAAATAAGAGGAGTATACATAGCATGACATAGGCATAACTCTTCATAGCAACAGATCAAATCCATATGGGCAGAAAATAGGTTAATCGATAATATCAATGGCAGGAAACTCTACAACAGAACTTAGGATTTTTATCAGAAACACAAAAGTCAAACAACTGCATGTCGAGTATCCAAACGCATCAAGTCGTATAACGATGAAGGCAGATTAAGCGTATAGGTAGAATGTACCTAAAGTCTTACTAAACGCAGATAATCTCAAACAAATGCCAGAATTTCTAAGGTTTCCAAAGGCACTCCTCGAAATATCCTATGATCACAATGAGGGTACTTCATATGACGTAAGTATTATCACGTTCGCGAACCGTCATAATACCAGCATCATATGAGTATACCATCATGATGGTCATACTTTATCTCAAGTCGTGAACTAAACATCTTATCTTAACCACCTAACAGTCCTTGTACCTCCTAGGGTAGGTCCGAATCAAAACATCATTCACGGAACAAAATCAGAGGAACAAACGTACAAATAACGTAACGGAATNTTGATTTTGTTTAAAACTCTCTAAATTAGAAAGTTTAGTTATTAGTTTATTACTATGCCCTTAATCATTATAAGTTGATTAATATTTAAATCCTCTTCTTCCTTCTATAAATTGAGCATTTCATAGTGATGTGGATCGATTGGCCAAGTAAACTATTCAAGAAAATAGGAAGGATCCAGAGTAGGAATAAGAGAGAAGACTGGGAAATATTTTTTTATGCATATCCTAAAACTCAAGAACTTCTCCATATAAGGAGTTACAACTAACGTAAAACAAAGAGAGGTCCTAATTTACTGGGCACGTGGAAGGTGGCATGACCACTTCTCCCTTTATTTTAGCACATGAATTCAAATGATCTACTTATTCAAACAAACAAATACGTTAAAGACTTGTGAACGTTTCCGGCTTGATAACAGGCTGACTAATGGGCTTGTCCAGAGTTGAGAATGGGCTGCTGCATAGAAACGGACTTGGGCTCAAAAGACACATAACAATCCACCCCTCTCGGAATCACCTTGTCCTCAAGGTGAAATTGCGGGTAAGCTTTAGTGAACCGCCATTTGGTTTCCCAAGTTGCCTCTTCCCGCGGACGACCTTTCCATTTGATCAACAGCTCCGTTTTGGGGCGGTATTTACCCTTCTGAATGACACGTACATCTAAAATCTCTTCCGGTTGGAGAAGTGTTGGAGAGACAATCTGCTCCTTTGTCATAACTGGAATTGGAAGTGGTGCAGTCCCGACAAAACGCTTGAGTAAACTTACATGAAAGACATCATGTATGAGAGAGTCTGGAGGTAATTCCACCCGGTATGCTACCTGGCCAACTCGTTCCAAAACCTTGTAAGGACCGTAAAACCGCGGGCTCAGCTTAGCAGAAGATCGACTTGCAACACTAGATTGACGATATGGTTGTAGCTTTATATAAACTAAATCGCCCACATTAAAAACAACCTCTCGTCGATGGCGATCGGCTTGTATCTTCATACGGTTCTGAGCAGCCAATAAATTAGCCCGTAGTTTCCTTAAGAGTTCATTCCTGTCACACAAATAGTCATCCACCTCTTGGACATTAGATGTTCCAGGCACGTACGGAATGAGTTTGGGTGGCAAGCGTCCATACACAACCTGGAAAGGAATCAACTTAGTGGACGAGTGAACCGAAGTGTTGTAACTGTATTCCGCCCATGATAACCATTCTTTCCACTTCTTAGGTGTATCACCAGTAAAACATCGTAAGTATTGCTCGAGGGTTCGGTTAACAACTTCCGTCTGACCATCCGTTTGTGGATGGTAGCTGGAACTCATACACAAACCTGTGCCTTGCAACTTAAAAAGAGATTGCCAAAACGAGCTGATAAAGACCTTGTCCCGATCGCTAACTATAGTCGACGGAATCCCATGTAGTTTAACAACCGAATGTATGAATTCTCGAGCCACGGTTTCAGCCGTGAATGGATGTCGTAAAGGAATGAAGTGTGCATATTTGGACAAGCGATCAACAACTACCATAATCAATGATGCAAAAATCGTGAATCGGTAGTCGGGCGGTCGACCACCCTGCAGCGATTAATCGGCCAACGCGGGATTAATCGGTGATTAATCGGATTGGCATTTCCTGCATGTTTTTGATAATTCTGGATAGCAAACTAAAGATCTTAACTGATTCCAAGCTTACTATGTTTTCAAACATCAATTAAAGGCTCGAATTCTGATTATGAGGCCCATTGTGCATTATAAGTGAAATAAACAATCCCCAAATTAAGTAGAATGCCTAAATTTTTAGTTTTTTAAATTTGACCGATTCGGCCGATTGGGCCGATTTTTGGCCGATTCGGCCGATTTGGCCGATTTTTTACCGATTCGGCCGATTTTTGACCCATTTTTTCCGATTTTTTTGCCTAGGCCGATTTTTTCACCGATTTTCAAAAATCAACAAGGTGTATGACCGATTAACGATTAATCGGCGATTAATCGGCCGATTCGGCTGATTTTTGCAACATTGACCATAATAGCCGTGAACCCATTCGAATTCGGTAGACCTTCCACAAAATCCATACTTATGTCTTCCCATATACGCTCGGGTATTGGTAAGGGCTGTAAGAGCCCCGCAGGTGTCATGCTATCAGACTTGAACCTTTGACATGTTTGGCACTCTTGCAAGTATTTTTTAACAGAAGACTTCAACCCCACCCACCAAAAATTATTGCGAACTTTGGCTAAAGTTTTGTGTAAACCGAAGTGACCACCTTCAGGTGAAGCATGGCTCAACTTTAAAACAGTGGCCAATAGTGAAGACTTTGGGCTTAACAATATCGCACCCCCACGAAACCATACCCCATCCCGTTTAAAAACCCGCTCCGTGGAATGTCCCCGTAATGAAGTAGGTAATGTATCATAATATGGGTCAGTGCATACCTCTTGTTGAATATCCGACCATAGAGTAGTGCAAGGATGGGAAATAGCCATAAGTTGGGGTTCAATACGGCGTGACAACGCGTCGGCTCCCCGGTTATGAGCACCCTTTTTGTACTCAATTTTGTAATCATAACCTAAGAGCTTGGGTAACCACCGTGCCTGAGCTGGAGTCATAATCCGTTGTTCGAGGAGATACTTTAAACTCACGTGGTCAGTCTTAACCACAAATGAGCGGCCCAGCAAATAAGCTCGCCACTTACGAACCGCCTTCACAACCGCTAGCATTTCTTTCTCGTAGGTAGACCAAGACAGCATAGAACCTTTCAAGGGTGCACTAAAATACGCAAGAGGTCTCCCATTTTGTGTAAGGACTGCTCCGATTCCAAACCCGCTTGCGTCACATTCAATGGTAAACGGTTTCGTCCAATCAGGGAGGCCCAAGGTGGGTGTTGTAGTTAAAGCAACTTTTAAAGTTTCAAAGGCTGTTGATGCCGCTCCATCCCATACAAAAGGACCCTTTCCCACGAGCTTGTGTAGTGGCGCAGCTATGCTTCCAAAATCTTTAATGAACTTCCGGTAATAACCCGCGAGCCCCAGAAAACCGCGTACCCCTTTTGCATTCTTTGGAACTGGCCATGACAAAACCGCATCAACTTTGGCGGCTTCAACCGAAACACCCTCTGAACTAATTACATGACCCAAATAATTCACGTGTGTCACCCCAAAACAACACTTTGAAGCTTTAACGAATAAGTGGTTAGTATGAAGAATTCCCAGAACCACTCTCAAATGATCAGCGTGTTCCTCAACCGTACGCGAATAAACTAGTATATCGTCAAAGAAAACCAAAATAAACTTACGGAGATGGGGTCGGAAGAGATCGTTCATTAAACACTGAAAAGTAGCTGGGGCGTTGGTGAGGCCGAACGGCATAACAACGAATTCATAATGCCCCTCGTGTGTGCGAAAAGCCGTCTTGTGGATATCCCCATCCCGTACTCGAATTTGGTGGTAACCCGAACGGAGATCCAGTTTTGAAAAAATCTTGGCACCAAAAAGCTCATCCAAAAGTTCATCGATCATAGGTATGGGATACTTGTCTTTAACCGTAATATCGTTTAGTGCTCGATAATCCACGCAAAAACGCCAACTACCGTCATTTTTTTTAACAAGCAAAACTGGCGATGAAAACGGACTGTGGCTAGGTCTAATCAATCCCTGTTGCAGTAACTCACGAACTTGTCTTTCAATCTCAGTTTTCTGATAGTATGGTTGCCGATATGGTCGAGCACTAACCGGTCGCGCGTCGGGTAATAAAGGAATGTTGTGATCCTGAAAACGCCTTGGCGGTAGTCCTGTAGGCTCTTTAAAAATTTCAGCAAACTCATCTAATACTGCCTGAATAGTCGGATCAGGAGTGTGAGTTGGTTGTGGAACTTTGGTAATAGCATCAATCTGAAGGAACATGACCATCCCTTCAATACCCATGCATTCATTGGGTTTCAAGGCAGATAAATCACCCCGTTTGAGACCTTGTAACTTATGATACGACCCAGCTATGTGGAACCCGAGTGTAAGGTTTTGGTAATCGATCTCGACCGGCCCTAATGTTGTCAACCACTGAACCCCCAAAACAATCGGACTCGCCGCCACTGGAAGAACAAAAAAATCTGTGACTATCGCGTACCCTTGGATGACAAGTGTAAGGCCCTTCACCCGGCTTGTACAAGTGAGCTTCTCTCGGTTGCCCACAACAACCTCGAAGTTAACATCGTGCTCATCAACCAGACCAAATCGATCCACCACAACCTTATCAATAAAATTGTGGGTGCTTCCTCCATCCACTAATACCACAATGTCCTTATTGTTAATCTTACCAGGTAACCTTAACGTTTGAGGAAGTATAGTACCTGAAATAGCGTGAAAGGATACCTCCGCCGGCGTCTCTTCCGTAATCTCTATTGTGGAATCAGGAGTTTGTTCTTCATCCCCAGTGTCATTCGCCTCGCTAATCATGAAAAGTTGCGGATTACTGCACTTATGCCCTGGTACGTACCTTTCATCACAATAATAACAGAGTCCCTTCTCTCTGCGTTCCCGAGCCTCTGCCACTGAAACCCTGCGTATTGGATTTGGAGCAGGTAAAGCCAATCGAGAAGTAGGTCCAGAGCCTAACAGACCTGGACTAGCATTGGGCCTTCCCTGTGATGGGCTGGTACCCACATTCTTGGAATAAAGAGGGAACCTACGATGCAAATTAAGCTTATCTTCCACTGTCCTGGCTGCTCCTATTGCTTCCACCAAATTGCGAGGTTTCTTAAGCTTCACTTCTAGGCGAATTTCATCTTTCAATCCGCCAACAAAATAGCCAACTAAAAAGGATTCTGGCAACCCATCGATCCGATGTGATAGCCGTTCGAAAGCTTCAACATAAGCGGCTACCGTAGTCTGTTGTTTGAGTCGATGAAGCAACTCATTTGGATCGTCGTAATCAGTAGGCCCAAACCGGGTTAACAAGGCTGTGGAAAATTCTGTCCATGACAATGGACCTCGGTTTTTTGTATACCAGCGGTGCCATTGGAGGGCCAGACCGTCTAAATGGAACGAAGCTAGACTAACCTGGTCGTTAGCGGATACCTTTTGGAAATCGAAATACTGCTCCGCTTGATACAACCAACCCGTTGGGTCTTCACCATTGAAACGAGGGAAATTTAGCTTCAAATACGGTTTCACCTCACCGCCTATAACCACCATCATACCCCCACGAGATCCTGAAGTACCGACGGTGCCCTTGTCTTTGGCGGCTTCGAATTCTGACATCAAACGATCGAACATAGCTGTCATGCGTTCAAATTTTTCCGTGGTTTCCTGTTGAAATTGTTCGAGAGTTTTCTTACGGGTGTCCATGTTGGATCAAGACCGCTCTGATACCACTGATGTGGATCGATTGGCCAAGTAAACTATTCAAGAAAATAGGAAGGATCCAGAGTAGGAATAAGAGAGAAGACTGGGAAATATTTTTTANCATATATAGAGAAAATGGGTTTCTTTTAATTTTGTTTAAAACTCTCTAAATTAGAAAGTTTAGTTATTAGTTTATTACTATGCCCTTAATCATTATAAGTTGATTAATATTTAAATCCTCTTCTTCCTTCTATAAATTGAGCATTTCATAGAACCACAACCTTTCCTCAATACATAAAATAAAATTTGAAAATCTGAAACAAGAAACAATGTACGAGTTAACAATTCTTATTGCTATGAGAACCAGAAGTTTGAAACAATAAATAATATACACAAAAAAAAAAAGAAAAAAATTGAAAACTAGAATTATGATTGTTTTATGTTGTATAGATAAACATAACCCGAACATTTAACCATAATTTCATAACTATATATTTTTACCGGTATGCGCGAATAATCGTCTAGTACAAATAAAAGTTATTAACTTGTTATGCGCGTATTATATATAAAAGTTATTAACTTAACTCTTTTGGGCTTTTACTTCCACGAAGATGCCTTTTCAATAGTGAAAACCCCATATCTAGGGCTGTAAACGAACTGAAATGAATATTTTCATGAACCATTTGGTAAAAAGTTCATTTATGTTTGTTTATTTATTAAATGAACGAACATGAACAATATTTTAAGTTCGTTTAGTTAAAGGAACGAACATGAATAAAAGTTGCTCCGTTCATTTATGTTCGTTAACGCCCGATTATGAGTTTGTTTATGTTTATTTATTTATTTATATTCTTATATCATATATTTTAATTATTTAATTTTAAAACTGGTTTGTTTAAACAAAACAACACTTATAATATAATATATTGTGCATAATTTAATAAAGTTTATATTTTGTTTGTCTATATTAATTTATTTTCGATCATTTAGCGTTCGTTTAGTGTTTTAATCAACTTATTTTCTTAATAAAGATGAACAATTAAATTCGTTCGTTTAAACGTTCGTGTCCGTTTATTTATCCGGATAAATTAAACGAACGAACGAACAAAACACATGTCTTTTACTCTTTTTATCCGGATAAATTAAACAAACGAACAAAACACATGTATGTTACTTTTTTATTCTTTTTGAACAAAACACATGTCTTTTACTCTTTTTAGTAATATATTAAATATTGATTACGGAGTAATTAGATTTATGTAAAGTAAAAGTAGTATATTAATTGATATGAAAAAAATAAAACAGTAAAGTATTTGATTAAAAAAAAA
>LBNU01035657.1:73905-92372 GCA_014162995.1 Artemisia annua
ATATTGTATGGATTGAATGAAGACTTATCTTAGATTAAACATGCAAGTTAGAGGGGTAAAAGTACCCTCTAAGGTCTGTAATACACGAGCTAGGGTTTTACCCTTAAGTTCTCCACCAAGTTCCTCCTTTTAAAACAATAAAATTTGTCTTATATATATAGAAAATACGGGCTGACGGCGTCAGCCCAAGGTGTGACGCCGTCAGGCCGACGATTAGGGTTTTGTTGATCATTAGTGCTTATTTAGGAATAATTTAGGTTCTCTAAAGGTTTGGTCTAGTTTGCTTAAGTTTTAGCTTATTAGTGCTTATTTAGAACTGCTTATTAGGGTCAAACTGCTTATTCTATGGTCAAAAGTAGTGTAGCTTAGCTTTCCTAGGTTCTTTAGCTTATTTTAGAATTTCCATAAAAAAATCAGATTTAATGAAGCTCTTTTGCTATTTATTTTATTTAATTTTAGATTTTAATCACTTTTTAATTAGTTTTAATTAATAATAATTAAATAAAAAAAAATTAGTTTTCTGTTTTAAAAGTAGTTTTTGGTTATTTTTAGAAAAATAAATTTTACTTTTCCAAATTATTTTCTATTTATTTAGTATTTTTAGTAATTAATAATAATTAATATTAGTTTTTAATTAATAATTAATAAAAAGCCTAAAAAAAGTATAATTTTAAGTTTTAAAGTATTTTAGGATTTTAAAAATTAATTTTCACTTTTCTTAAAAATATTTTCCTTTTAGTTTAATTAAATTAGTTTTTAAAGTAAATTAAATAAATAAAAAGTAGTAAAAGTAGTTTTAAATAAAAGTAAAGTTTAAATTTACGTTTTCTACCCTTAGGAATTTAGAATTTACATTTAGGACTTAGGTTTTCCTTTGTTGACATAGTTTTTCCCGAGATTAGCTCGGGAATTTAGGATTCGATCCCGTTTTACGTTTAGGTTTTAATTTTCGTGTTTTTCCGTTCTTTACGTGTGTTTGTTCTTACGTGCTTTTATTTGTAGAAATTTAGGATTCCCTTAGCCTGCACGATTCATTTCTTGAATCACGAACACGAACCAACGAACCAAGTTTCAGCCTTCGTTGGGATTACGACCCGGGGATACATATTTACCCGTGCTATCCTCGGATATATTGTTGGTATAGTAATATACGCTACCAAAATTTTGGCGCCGCTGCCGGGGAAGGCTAAACGTGTCCGTCGATTGTTTTTCGTTGATTTTTGATCCTTCTCCGGAAGTTACTATTTTCGTATATTAATAAGTAGTTAGTTATCGAACACTTGTAGAAAGTGTTTTAGCATAATACACTCTAAAAAGGAACCTCACTTCTGCGGGAGTGTTGTAAACCGTGCCCAAATAACGAACAAAAGAAATCGCGAGGTTACTCGTTTTTCTGATTATTTTGAGTTTTACAACCGAATAAACGAAGAATACGGAAGTCTTGACATTAAATTGCAGACTGAAGAGAGCAGGTTTTTAAGTACACTGTACACTTGAGTACCCCGTACACCTCGTTCTCCCGCCTCGCCGCACGTAAGCTCAAAAGAAAAGAGGAACGTTTAATTTAGTGATTACCAAAGATTAAATATGATTAATAACTTGTTTTTGTTTTCATTTAGAAACATAAAATACTTAAAAAACCCAAAAAAACATAAAATACTTAAAAAACCCAAAAAAAAATATTCTTAACCTCAAAGTTAATTTTCGTTTTCTTTTTCTTTTGTTTGCTTTCGTTGTATGAACACCCGCTCTTCGTCAAACGATTTGCTTTCACCTCTTTCAAACCCCGAGAGAATCATTCGTCATAATACCCGAACTTCTTGCACAAATCCGCCAAGAAAAATATTGCAATAAGCCCCAACAATCGTAACAGATAGATATAGGACGGTTTAAAACTAAACCGCCATTTTTAATGATCAGATCTGTACACGATCGACCAAAAACAATTAACCCTAACTAAAAAATGAATCCCTAAAGCAAGGGAACGATTGAATAGGAACGAGTGAATTAGGGTTTTTAGGGACGAATCCACATGATATAAAGAAGATTAACTGCACACCGCCTCTAGATAAACACAAACCAAAATAAACCGATTGCATGATTTATTATTAACTTGTTATGCGCGTATTATATATAAAAGTTATTAACTTAACTCTTTTGGGCTTTTACTTCCACGAAGATGCCTTTTCAATAGTGAAAACCCCACATCTAGGGCTGTAAACGAACTGAAATGAATATTTTCATGAACCATTCGGTAAAAAGTTCATTTATGTTTGTTTATTTATTAAATGAACGAACATGAACAATATTTTAAGTTCGTTTAGTTAAAGGAACGAACATGAACAAAAGTTGCTCCGTTCATTTATGTTCGTTAACGCCCGATTATGAGTTTGTTTATGTTTATTTATTTATTTATATTCTTATATCATATATTTTAATTATTTAATTTTAAAACTGGTTTGTTTAAACAAAACAACACTTATAATATAATATATTGTGCATAATTTAATAAAGTTTATATTTTGTTTGTCTATATTAATTTATTTTCGATCATTTAGCGTTCGTTTAGTGTTTTAATCAACTTATTTTCTTAATAAAGATGAACAATTAAATTCGTTCGTTTAAACGTTCGTGTCCGTTTATTTATCCGGATAAATTAAACGAACGAACGAACAAAACACATGTCTTTTACTCTTTTTATCCGGATAAATTAAACGAACGAACAAAACACATGTATGTTACTTTTTTATTCTTTTTGAACAAAACACATGTCTTTTACTCTTTTTAGTAATATATTAAATATTGATTACGGAGTAATTAGATTTATGTAAAGTAAAAGTAGTATATTAATTGATATGAAAAAAATAAAACAGTAAAGTATTTGATTAAAAAAAAAAGTAAATTATAAGGATTACTCGATGCAAAGTTCACATAATCAATCTACGTGAACGACACAGTTGGATTATCGCCTTAAGTAATAGAGTAAATTACACCGTTCGTCCTTGTGGTTTGCGTTGACTGGCGTCGTTAGTCCCTTGACCAAAAAAACTGCACCGTTCGTCCTTAACGGGCAAACGTTTGGCGTCGTTAGTCCCTCCCCCACTAACGCTTGTTAATTGTTGTTACACCCGAAGTCCCATGAGGGTATACTAGTCATTTCGCAAACCAAAAGGATGAACGGTGCAAAAGGACGAACGGTGCAATTTTTTTTAACAAGCTCGTAAGTTCTGTTTCAATACGTTTTCGTCTGTTTTATTTTTTGTTTTTGTCAGTTTTTTTTCGTTTTCGTCTTTTTTATTTTTTTATTATTATTATTTTTATTGTTTTTACGCTTTCCTTCGTTTTTTTACGTTTTCATCCGTTTTTCTCGTTTTCGTCTTTTTTTTTACGTTTTCGTCTGTTTTTTTACGTTTACGTCCGTTTTTTTACGTTTTTTTTTCCTTTTTTCTTTTTTTTTTTTACGTTTTTGTCTGTTGTTCTAATGTTTTCATACGCTTTCGTTCATTTTTTTACGTTTTTATCCATTCTTAACCGTTTTTTTCGGGTTCGTCTGTATTTTTACGTTTTCCTTCGTTTTTTATACGTTTTCATCCGTTTTTTTTCGTTTTCGTCTGTATTTTTACATTTTTCTCCGTTTTTTTTCGTTTTAGTCAGTTTTTTTTACGTTTTTCTCCGGTTTTTTACGTTTTCATCCGTTTTTTTCGTTTTCGTCTGTTTTTTTTTTTTACGTTTTTGACCTTTTTTGCGATTTCGTATGTTTTTTTACGTTTTCGTATGTTTTTTTACGTTTTGTCCATTTTTTTCGTTTTCTTTTGTTTTTTACGTTTTCGTTCGTTTTTTTACATTATCATTCGTTTTTGTCTGTTTTTTTTACGTTTTCGTTCTTTTTTTTACGTTTTCGCCCATTCTTTTACGTTTTTTACTTTTGTTATAACGTTTTCATACGTTTTCGTTCATTTGAGTGGATAAAAACGTATGAAAATGTAAAAAATGAACGAAAACGTATGAAAACGTTAGAACAAAAGACAAAATGGTAAAAGAATGGGCGAAAACGTAAAAAAATGAACGAAAACATAAAAAAAAAAAGACAAAAACAAAAAAACGGATGAAAATGTAACGAAAACGTACAAAAACAGACGAAAACGAAAAAAAACGGACAAAAACGTAAAAAAAAACGAAAAAAAATAGAGGAAAACGTAAAAAAAAATGGAGGAAAACGTAAAAAAAACAGACGAAAATAAAAAAACGGATGAAAACGTAAAAAAAACAGAGGAAAACTAAAAAAAACGGACGAAAACGAAAAAAACGGATGAAAACGTAAAAAAAAGGAGGAAAATGTAAAAATACAGACGAAAACGAAAAAAACGGATGAAAACGTAAAAAAAACGGAGGAAAACGTAAAAATACAGACGAAACCGAAAAAAAAACGGTTAAGAATGGATAACAACGTAAAAAAATGGACGAAAGCGTATGAAAACGTTAGATCAACGAACAAAAACGTAAAAAAACGGACGCAAACGTAAAAAATAGACGAAAACGAAAAAAAACAGACGAAAACGTAAAAAAACAGACGAAAACGAAAAAAACCGGATGAAAACGTAAAAAAAGGAAGAAAACGTAAAAAAAAAGAGACGAAAACGAAAAAAACGAACAAAACTTAAAAAAACAGACGAAAACATATTAAAAAACGTAACTTACGAACGTATTAAAAAAAATTGCACCGTTCGTCCTTTAGGTTTACGAAATGACTAGTATACCCTCATGGGACTTCAGGTGTAACAACACTTAACAAGCGTTAGTGGGGAAAGGACTAACGACGCCAAACGTTTGACCGTTAAGGACGAACGGTGCAGTTTTTTTAGTCAAGGGACTAACGACGCCAGTCAACGCAAACCACAAGGACGAATGATGCGTAGGGATTGCTTACGCACTACGTTTTACCACTCGAGGGATCTCGAGAAGCTTACAATCCCCACCAGGCAGTGTACCTGACCGATGTAGTATAGTGTAGTGGCAAGTACCGGGGGATTGATCGTTCTCTCACAGGGAATAGTGTTCGTTAGGTTAAAGACTACTTCGAACAAAACACATGTATGTTACTTTTTTATTCTTTTTGAACAAAACACATGTCTTTTACTCTTTTTAGTAATATATTAAATATTGATTACGGAGTAATTAGATTTATGTAAAGTAAAAGTAGTATATTAATTGATATGAAAAAAATAAAACAGTAAAGTATTTGATTAAAAAAAAAGTAAATTATAAGGATTACTCGATGCAAAGTTCACATAATCAATCTACGTGAACGACACAGTTGGATTATCGCCTTAAGTAATAGAGTAAATTACACCGTTCGTCCTTGTGGTTTGCGTTGACTGGCGTCGTTAGTCCCTTGACCAAAAAAACTGCACCGTTCGTCCTTAACGGGCAAACGTTTGGCGTCGTTAGTCCCTCCCCCACTAACGCTTGTTAAGTGTTGTTACACCCGAAGTCCCATGAGGGTATACTAGTCATTTCGCAAACCAAAAGGATGAACGGTGCAAAAGGACGAACGGTGCAATTTTTTGTTAACAAGCTCGTAAGTTCCGTTTTAATACGTTTTCGTCTGTTTTATTTTTTGTTTTTGTCAGTTTTTTTTCGTTTTCGTCTTTTTTAATTTTTTTATTATTATTATTTTTATTGTTTTTACGCTTTCCTTCGTTTTTTTACGTTTTCATCCGTTTTTTTCGTTTTCGTCTTTTTTTTTACGTTTTCGTCTTTTTTTTTCGTTTTCGTCTGTTTTTTTACATTTACGTCCGTTTTTTTACGTTTTTTTTCCTTTTTTCTTTTTTTTTACGTTTTTGTCCGTTGTTCTAATGTTTTCATACGCTTTCGTTCATTTTTTTACGTTTTTATCCATTCTTAACCGTTTTTTTCTGGTTCGTCTGTATTTTTACGTTTTCCTTCGTTTTTTATACGTTTTCATCCGTTTTTTTTCGTTTTCGTCTGTATTTTTACATTTTTCTCCGTTTTTTTTCGTTTTAGTCAGTTTTTTTTACGTTTTTCTCCGGTTTTTTACGTTTTCATCCGTTTTTTTCGTTTTCGTCTGTTTTTTTTTTTTACGTTTTTGACCTTTTTTGCGATTTCGTATGTTTTTTTACGTTTTCGTATGTTTTTTTACGTTTTGTCCATTTTTTTCGTTTTCTTTTGTTTTTTACGTTTTCGTTCGTTTTTTTACATTATCATTCGTTTTTGTCTGTTTTTTTTACGTTTTCGTTCTTTTTTTTACGTTTTCGCCCATTCTTTTACGTTTTTTACTTTTGTTATAACGTTTTCATACGTTTTCGTTCATTTGAGTGGATAAAAACGTATGAAAATGTAAAAAATGAACGAAAACGTATGAAAACGTTAGAACAAAAGACAAAATGGTAAAAGAATGGGCGAAAACGTAAAAAAATGAACGAAAACATAAAAAAAAAAAGACAAAAACAAAAAAACGGATGAAAATGTAACGAAAACGTACAAAAACAGACGAAAACGAAAAAAAACGGACAAAAACGTAAAAAAAAACGAAAAAAAACAGGGGAAAACGTAAAAAAAAATGGAGGAAAACGTAAAAAAAACAGACGAAAATAAAAAAACGGATGAAAACGTAAAAAAAACAGAGGAAAACTAAAAAAAACGGACGAAAACGAAAAAAACGGATGAAAACGTAAAAAAAAGGAGGAAAATGTAAAAATACAGACGAAAACGAAAAAAACGGATGAAAACGTAAAAAAAACGGAGGAAAACGTAAAAATACAGACGAAACCGAAAAAAAAACGGTTAAGAATGGATAACAACGTAAAAAAATGGACGAAAGCGTATGAAAACGTTAGATCAACGAACAAAAACGTAAAAAAACGGACGCAAACGTAAAAAATAGACGAAAACGAAAAAAAACAGACGAAAACGTAAAAAAACAGACGAAAACGAAAAAAACCGGATGAAAACGTAAAAAAAGGAAGAAAACGTAAAAAAAAAGAGACGAAAACGAAAAAAACGAACAAAACTTAAAAAAACAGACGAAAACATATTAAAAAACGTAACTTACGAACGTATTAAAAAAAATTGCACCGTTCGTCCTTTAGGTTTACGAAATGACTAGTATACCCTCATGGGACTTCAGGTGTAACAACACTTAACAAGCGTTAGTGGGGAAAGGACTAACGACGCCAAACGTTTGACCGTTAAGGACGAACGGTGCAGTTTTTTTAGTCAAGGGACTAACGACGCCAGTCAACGCAAACCACAAGGACGAATGATGCGTAGGGATTGCTTACGCACTACGTTTTACCACTCGAGGGATCTCGAGAAGCTTACAATCCCCACCAGGCAGTGTACCTGACCGATGTAGTATAGTGTAGTGGCAAGTACCGGGGGATTGATCGTTCTCTCACAGGGAATAGTGTTCGTTAGGTTAAAGACTACTCTAATTAAGGTCTAAGGGTGGAGGATGATTATTTTTGTATTTTTATGTTTTTTTGAAAGCAGTAAAATCTCGGTTTTGAAGGAGTGGGCGGAATTAGTTGCTAGTCAACTAACCCAAGTTATCTACTTATGCAATTAAATTAAAGTTTTGAGAAAACAATGGTGGGGAAAGTAGTGTTTACTTAGATTTCATTACTCCCTAACTATCTTTTACCATGTAATTAGTATGTTGAGTTTGCGTGGATGACGGGTGTATTCCTAACAAGTCGTAGGGAGTGCGTTCAATTCCCTAACTCTATAAGCTCCTACCTCACTCTATGACGATACGTCAAGTATCCTATCATAAGCTCACCGATAGCAACCTACGCATGAAATACTACCTTAAAATCGATTAACGCACATACGATTCACGTTTCCTAAGACGTTCAAGCTTGTTACCGTATAGGAGGTTAGCCAGTTTTCTTAAGTCTAACGTAGATGAAACATTCATCCAAATCACAATCACAACATACACATCACATGATAATCAATAGTTAGGTTTCATTAGATCTAAGCAAACACAAGTTAATTTAGCCTAGCATGTTAAAGGAAAGAAAAGCACAAACATAAATCATACAACACATAGACATATTGTATGGATTGAATGAAGACTTATCTTAGATTAAACATGCAAGTTAGAGGGGTAAAAGTACCCTCTAAGGTCTGTGATACACGAGCTAGGGTTTAACCCTTAAGTTCTCCACCAAGTTCCTCTTTTAAAACAATAAAAATCGTCCTATATATATAGATAATACGGGCTGACGGCGTCAGCCCAAGGTGTGACGCCGTCACGCCGACGATTAGGGTTTTGTGATGGCCTTCTTGACGTCGTCACGCCGCCTTGTTCCAGATCTGACGGCCTTCCCTGACGCCGTCACCAAACTAGGCCAAAAACTCTCTGGCCCGTCATGAGTAACTTCCAATTTCTTCACTTCATTTGTTCCTGACGTCGTCACGTTGAAGCTTGTGACGCCGTCACCTTCTGTGCACTTTAGGGTCTTTTGAGATTTTGTTGTTTTCCGCACTTTTTCACTCCGAAAACGCCCGAAAATGCTTCTTTTGTGATTTTCTCCTCAAAAGTACCTAAAATGAGAAAAGAAACGACTTTGGGTGAAATCCGATCCAATAATATACGAATTAGGACTCAAACTGACCCCTAAAAACGTAACATTTTTCGTCTCATCAAATACCCTTACACTTGAGATTTGCTTGTCCTCAAGCAAATGCGCTTTTATTCCAATTAAAATACAAGTTAGAGGTCATTTAATGCGAACATAAAAGTAATTACAAGAATTAGTCGTTCCACTTTACTCAAAATAAGCACGGAGAAAATATACTAGCACCTCTCATGTAGTGTTTGGATACTCACATCTCTCGGTTGATAATATGTAAATATAATGTAAAGGAAATGGATAATATCACTCACTACCTGACATAGTAAATAGATTACCATAGGCTTGAGAGAGGATCGAAACCTTCTCCACTTAGGCGTAAGCACCTAGGATAACTATCAAAGAGGGCTTTACAAAAGGGTTATAACGGGAGGTTTAGGGATATGGAAAAACACGGTTTGGTTGGATAAGGGATAGTTTACTGGTGGCTAGTCAATCATCTTGGTTAGTTACATATACAAGTGGCGTTGCCAAGCCAAGACTAGACTCAATCTTAAACTATCGAAAACAAAATGAAATAAAAACAAAACATAACTTAGAAATAAAAGATAGGTGCGGATGGTAGTCCGTATGTTTTTTTTTTTTTTTTATTTTTTTTTTTTTTTTTTTTTTTTTTTTTTTTTTTTTTTTTTTTTTTTTTTTGAATACCTTTTTACCCTACCATCCAAAATAATACATCAATGGGGATTAAACTTTCCCCTTACACTTGAACTTTTACATACTTTACATTTACTATTCTACGACTCGTATTGAAATAATCAAAACACTTGGAGTACTTTTAAAAACGTTTTGCACATATGGGGGTAATAAATGATGTTCTTCCCCATTACTCCATAACACTAGTACTTTACCCATGAGTCCCAATCATCCCAAAACAATATGTACAAGATATGACTCGACTTAGCAACAACGTAACCAATTAGATAATTGACAAGGGTTTAACAAATAACAATAATGCACTAAAGGTGAGTGCATACAAGGTAGGCTAAGGCGATTTGGTTGCACATTTGGGGGTGGATTGTAAACAAATTCTTCCTTTAAGTATGATGCTTAAAGTTAGAAACGAAAGGGATAGGCTCTGAGGGGTGTACTAGGGGTATCGTGTACCAAAGATGGGTACATCGCAAAGGTGTGGGAGAATTACTTGACCAATGTAGCCAATGTAATTATAATACAGGTTTAAAACAAGGGTTATCCTAATGCCTCTTATCATGTAGTTAATCCTAATCTACACGAATGTAGTCTCACTTGTGGACTCGGAATGGTCACTAACGCAAGTTCTAGAATCTAAGTATTACCGGTACACACATGGGCACTAAAGTTGAGTGCTTCTCTTCCTACCAATTCTAGGGGTGAACCTCACATATTTGGGTGGAAAATTTTTGGTGGTACGGTTTTTTGTGCTAGTCATAAATTCTCCTATCCATGAGACGCTTATTAGGACTAAAGTTTCCCTCCTAATTAATGTAAAAAATTTTAAATTTGCTCTAAAATTACTCTAACAAGTGTTTCTTTTGGTTTTATTACACACTACTCTTAAACAAGCAAAAATCAAGCAATATTGATGAGGTTTCATTAATCTACCCTTATTTACCCCCCTTACACTTAAGTTGAACATTGTCCCCAATGTTCGAAAATAAGGAATGGAAAAGATAAAAGGTTAAAAGAATGAAATCGGATACTCCCCTGATTCGTTCTTTATGCAAGTGAAGTAACACGGTTAGATCCTCCTCCAAGAAGACGAACTATCAAAGCTTCCCTTCCAGTATATGCATCATCTTCTTGTCCTAAATAACCTGTTAGCATGGAAACACTACAAGAAACCTTGCGTAAAATCGGCGGCATTATTCATATATATATAGACGTATACCTAGAAAGCAAGTAAGATATAATGCTTGTGGAATGATTTTTCTACAGATTTCCTGGAATTCATAAGAGAGATTTTAACAAACATACAAGTTCCGTTAGTAAACTTTAATCAACAAATAAATTCCAGATTTTTGCACCTGACGTCGTCAGGTATTAACTCCTGACGCCGTCAGAGTGTTCTGACAGAAAGTTTAAGTTGAGTTTCCGGAAAATTTCTTGGAAAACCTTTGTCTCAATTCCTGGGAATTCTGCAGAAAAAATCATTATGACTCGATACAAGCATTTGACTCTAACAATTACGAATATGTAAACTAATTTCATTGTTATGATTCATGTTCATTCGTTCTATATTAACCGATTTGGATGTCTCTTACACTTAGCTTTTGCGAATTACCTTTATATGTGATTAAGACGAAGTTAAAAACAAAATAAAGCATTTTCACAATTTAGTTTGAAGCATGAATCAATAACAAGAAATATAATTTACATACGGAAACAAATACACACAAAGACACACAAAACATGGGTTGCCTCCCAAGAAGCGCTTTTCTTTATTAATGAGTCTTGTAGCTAGACTCGAGGCCTTGCCTCGTTACGTGACTTCTTGTCCGGTTGTGTACTCCGGACCTAACTCTAGACACTCTTTATAGAATCCTATTATTTTTCTCATGACGTAGTCTACTCCTCTACGCTTATCCTCTTCATTCCTATAGTAGACCGCTTGCTTATGTTCTTTCTCCATGTTTGATAAAAGCCGGTATTGCTCTATCTTATATGGCATTTGGTAAGCTATTTCCTCGGTCCCTTCCTTGAATTTAACTATCCCTAGAGATGGGTCATAACTCATCTTAGAGGCCTCAACAAATGGTTTCCCAAACACTACTTGAGTTAGGCAATCATCTATTATCGGTCGAATATCCTCAACTATCACAAAATCGATGATATAGGTGAAGTTGCCTACGAATACATGAAGTCCCTTGACCCTACCCGCAAAATTACTTATATATCGGGTATTCGGCAACATCCTAAATCCTAGTGGGTCTCTTTTTATCAAGTTGTAGTAGGCTCTACTCATGATGTTTATGGGAGATTTAGGGTCTATGTACGCTTTCCATGCATGAAGATGCCCTATGTTGCATGGTATATTGAGGTTAGATGGGTCACCTGCTTTGATAATTGGATTACCTAGGAAGTATGGTGTCTCGGGGCTATCAAACAAGTCCTTATGGTATTCCTTCTCTTCGCTAGTGGGCCACCTATTGAAGTATTCAACTTCACTTTCTACGTCATCTACCTCCTTTTTCTCACTCGCCTCGGATTCTACGATCTCAACCTTAGGGTCACTATCGTTATTATTTTCATTCATTCATTCTTCCCTAATTATTGGCTTAATAGTGAACAACGTTGACCAAAGTGGGACATTTCTTGGATTGATGACGGGTCCTTAGGTGGGAGGTCGCTTTAGTTGGCTTTCTTAGTGTCCTATCTCTGAGGGGTGTTCAAACAACCTTGGTTGGTGAGGCTTCAACAAGTTGTGATTTTATTGGTCATCTCGCTTTGTTGTTGTTTTTTGAAGTCGGCCTTCAAACCTACGTTCAGACCAATCCGAGCTCTTGGAGATGCCATAAAAATCGCGGACATCAATCCTTCAAAATCGTTAGGAAGATTGTTGTTTGAAGTTGCGGTGTTGGGGTGCACCGCTTGATTGGAAAACGGTTAGGTGGGTGAAGAGTTGCCCTTGAGGTTGTTTCACTAAAGTTCGGGTGAACTTCTTCCAAAGAAGGGTGTATGATCACCGTATGTTGTGCTCGGGGCATTGAAAGTGTATCACTTAATCTCCCGCTCGTCGTACGCGAGGGAGAGGATGCGTTTAGTCCGCAAAAAGCTTGTTCGGGGAGTTTCCTTGCAATCCGGAGTGTCGTGGGACCTCATTACACAATTCACAAAGAAGAATGATTTTGTTCACTTGGCTTGAAGGTTTAGGAGCTTCGTAGGATTGCATTAGATACTGACATTGGTCCTTCAAGTTCCATTTGATCCTACGGTCGGAAGGTGCTTGAAGTTGTTCGAAGGCCAAGGATATTATGCCTTGACCATTTTCGTTCAAATCACGGGGATCGTTCCAACTTTCGTATGTCATAGAAGAGCAAGGATTTCTATGAGTATCATTTGATCCTCCGCACTTTTTGTCACGTAGCTTACCACCGGCCGCTTGGTCAATGGTTCGCTTTGTGGAGGGGTTGAATGTGGTCATAGAATATTTGGGACTGGAAAGCCAAAGTTCGTATGCGGTGTGAAGGGACTTTTGTGAAGCTAGGTCTTTGGAAATCGGCTCCATGCCTCATAAAAAGGGTTTCGCCTTGATGTTGTTGGAACATCAAGATGTCGCTCCTAAGTTTGCTAGTTCTCCCCGGTGGGAAAAGTTGGGCAAGGAAGAGTGGTAGTCGATTCCCAAGTGGTGGATGGATTCCTTGCGGGTAAGCGCCAAGCCATTGACTAGGCTTGGTCACGTAGAGAGAATTGGAATAGGTGCAGTTAAGTCGGGGTTGGCCTCTTCGGGGTTTGGTCAACACTAAGGTCTATGGAATCTACGATTTTGAGGAAAAAAGTCCTTAAGGTGTTGATTTGGGGTCTTCGGGAACGAAGGCCCAGTGGAAGATGCGCATCCACTTCTGCATCCAACCGGGATGGTGTCGGATCCAAATGGTGTTCACATTGGCTCCTTGGTTGAAAGGCTTCAATGGGGTGTTCCGATAGCCTGTGATGCTAGGTCGGGAATACTACTTCCTAAAGTGCGGTCTTAGGACAGGTTGGTTGGAAGGTTTTCGGTTGTTTGGTCGAAGAAAGATTTTAACACCTTCCATGATGTTCGATTGGTAAAAAAACACGAAGAAAAAGATAGACAAAGAGATCCTAAGAAAAACTAAATAAAATCTCACTAGAAAGGAGTCTAGTGACGTTAGGACCTAATTTAAAAATAAAATCTAAACCTAAACAATAACTATTCCCGCCAGCGGCGCCAAAAACTTTGATGCGTAGGGGATTGCTACGCACTACGTTGTACCTCTTCGAGGGATCTCGAGAAGCTTACAATCCCCACCAGGCAGTGACGCTGACCGATGTATAGTGTAGTGCAATAGTAACGGGGAGTGATCTGTTCTCTCACAGGAATAGTGTTCGTTAGGTTAAAGGACTACTCTCCCCCTTATTAATTAAGGCTGGGAAGGGGTTGGGGAGGATGATGTAGTTTTGTATTTTTTTTATGTTTTGTAGAAAGCAGTAAAAATCTCGTTTGAAGGAGGAGTCGGGGCGGATTAGTTGCTAGTCAACTAACTCAATTTATTTACTTATGCAATTAATTTAAATTTTTGAGAAAACAATGGTGGGGGAAAGTAGTGTTTACTTAGATTTCATTTACTCCCTAACTATCTTTACCTGTAATTGTATGTGAGTTTGCGGTGGATGACGGGTGTATTCCTAACAAGTCGCTTAGGGGGCAGTGCGTTCAATTCCCTAACTCGTATAAGCTCCTACCTCACTCTATGGGACGATACGTCAAGTTATCCTATCATAAGCTCACCGATAGCAAGCCTACGCAGAAAATACTACCTTAAAAATCGATTAAACGAGCATACGGATTCACGTTTCGGTAAGAGTTTCAAGCTGTTACAATAATAGGAAGTTAGCCAGTTTTCTTAAGTCTAACGTAGATGAAAACATGTTCACCCAAATCACAATCACACATACACATCACATGAAAGTTAATATTAGGTTTTCATTAGATCTAAGCAAATCACAAGTTAATTTAAGACCTAGCATGTTGAAAGGAAAAGAAAAGCACAAACATAGATCATACAACACATAGACATATTGTATGGATTGAATAAAGACTTATCTTAGATTAAACTTTGCAAGTTAGAGGGTAAAAGTACCTCTAAGGTCTGTAATACACGAGCTGAGGGTTTTACCCTTAAGTTTCTCCACCAAGTTCCTCCTTTAAAACAATTAAATATTCTCTATATATTAGAAAATACGGCGACGGCGTCAAGCCCAAGGTGGTACGCCGTCACGCCGACGATTTAGGGTTTTGGATGGCCTCTTGGAGTCGCACGCCGCCTTGTTCCAGATCTGACGGCCTTTTCCCTGGACGCCGTTCAACCAAAACTAGGCCAAAAAACTCTCTGGCCCAGTCATGAGTAAGCTTCCAATTTCTTCACTTCACTTTGTTCTTGACGTCGTCACGTTGAAGTTTGTGACGCCGTCACCATTCTGGTGCACTTTAGGGTCTTTTGAGATTTTGTTGTTTTCCGCCACTTTTCACTACGAAAACGCGCCGAAAAGCATCTTTTGTGATTTTCTAAAACTCAAAAGTACTAAAATGGAGAAAAGAAACGACTTTGGGTGAAAATCCGATCAAATAATATACGGATTAGGACTCAAACTGACCCCTAAAAACGTAACATTTTTCGTCTCATCAGACACGAACGGCGTAATTGACTCTATATTAATAATTCACTTCAAATGTTTGCCCCCAAAACTCCAGAAAACCATGTATACTTTTTTTTTAATAACATAATTACGTCACTTGAGTTAAGGTTTTGCATCTAAAATCCGAAAGAAGACAAATAGAGGAAAACAAAAATAGTCTACAAAAATGATCCGTAAGAAATTGTCTCTATAAACATTTCCCAAAGGACCTTTTCCAACGTTCATAAAATAATGATATACTACTAGCCCAGCGCAGATTAACAGGAAGCCCGCTTATCTTAGCCTGAACTTATCGCGGCCTGCCCCTCAACGTTGGTTATATGTCTCCGGGCTAACGTTGACTCTTCTTTGGACCTACCTTCCTTTTCCAGAAGCGACTGACCGACATACAAGGTTTGGTATTCTAGATCATCAGTTGCTCTCCTTTGTCCTGCGTTTTCTTCTCCCAGCCTTTTCCTTTTTGTTAATTTTGCCCCTTGCCTTCAATGCATGCCTCCGGTTTGCATCTTTCTTAGTAGCTAACTTTTTTTTTTAGTTCTTTTTTTTCTTTTCTTTTTCTTTTCTTTTTTTTTTTTTTTTTTTTTACTTGCTATCTGCTACATATAGTGGTTGTTAAGATACATGGTTGTTCGTTGGTGTGTTGTTTGTATGCGAATAGTCTTTCGTCGTTGTAACTGCATGTCCATATTAGTTAGTAGATTATTTTTGGTTTATAATTCTATTAAATCTTACTAACAACTGTCTTCTTTATTAACATGGATCGCCGTAAACAATTTCGTTATATGCTTTATAAACTTTTATGCTTTGCTCCTGAACTTTGTAATTACCTTTGCCATAAATTCTTTAAATATTTGATGTCGTCGTTTTTTTTTTTTTTTTTTCTTTTTTTTTTAATAAAATTTTGAAATAAATTATAAAAACTATAATTTGATTTTAAAATGTTTCAACTGGTTGAATTAATGAGAAAGTCAGTTTGAAATGTTGTTCATTTTCACGAGTTGACAAATATGTTGTGCATAAACGTATCATTGTTTTAAGACTAAATTTCACATTTTTTACACAATTACACATTTTACCTTTTCTATAAAATAAGTACGACGACCGTCTCTATGGTTGTTAAATCATGCATTCTTCATCCTTTGGATGCACATTTTTTTTTTCTTTTATTATTACTTTTTATTTTTTATTTTTTTTTAAGTAACGAAAGATGCAAGACTTGTCAACAATAAAGATTGCAGTTTTACTTATTTTGTAGAAAGATAGACGAAATTTGAAGTTAACTTGTCTCAAAGTATATACAAGATATATATAGTGTATCTTTTTAGTATACAATTGTCAGTAGGGGTATTTTTCGACCGTTTTGCCCGGCCAGGGCATCATAAAAATTAGGACCGGCCCTGCCCTCAAATCAGAACCATATTCTAACATTTCTCCACCTATGACGATGATATAAGTTCGTTGGTATGATATAATATACAAACCTGTGGATACATGAAGAAGTACTTTTATGTTGATGCATTGATTGACGAAGGAAGAAACATGCTTAGCTCCAAGTGTGTTAGTTGCGAATGCCATATCGTATCTACCAACACACAACATATATGAAAAATATTCAGTAGACTTACGCTAATATTTGTAGACTTTTTAATTTATATGATTTTTAAATGAGATCACGATGACCGTCATAAAAATATTTGTGGATGTTAGTGATACCTTTCATCATAGTTTGTAGTGGCAGCAGAGTTAACAATAACATCCACTTGTTCCCACATTTCTTTAAACAAATCAGAGTTCAACACTCCAAAATTTTCCACGCCAATATCACCAGCCACTGCCGTAACCTTTTCGGATATGAATGTGTTCATATTTGCACCATGGTTTTCTTTTATGACCCGAAATAGATCCTTGCCAATGATCTACATATAAGAGATATAAGTTAATGACATAACTTGTAGCAACCCATAAATTTTCATAAGGCAAAGTGACTATTTTACCCTTTGACTTTGACTTTTACCGTGACATAAAAGCATTTATTATAACCGGTAGTTAACCGGTAAATTTTCCCAATTTAAATAATTCAATCTACTTTGAATTATTACTCTTGGAACATTTTCGTTCACCATTGTCCATTCAACGAGATGATATCTTGCAAAATGTAAAAATCGCACACAACCCGTACCGACACAACAATAAACTCAACAAGCAAATTTATTTGATTATTTTTTTTAAGTCATATAATATTACTTTTAATATTTAAAATTAATATTAATGAAATTACTGTTGCAGTCAAATGTTAATTCACGTATAAGTGCGTAATCGGGTAAAACCTGTGTTCTTTCGGCGATCCTAATGTCAGACTATAATGTACCTTATGAACAGTAAGTCTTATTGAAGGACCAAGTATAGATGAATTAGCTTAGACTGGAGGGATCGCTAATGAGTCTTGATAATTCATGTAAACTCTTAACTTGTCGGAGCGATGAGAATGTCTAATATATCTATTAGTCGATTTCAGCTTGCATAAGAATTCAGAACGATATCAGTGGGAGTAATCCGATTACTACATTTTATTTTCAGTTAACCTATATGCTGTACTCTAATATTCTATCCTCAATCATTCATTTTATTATCGAGTTTAAAAATAACTATGATGTGAACACTGCGTCAACTCCCTGTATAGGAGTGCTTGACAGGGTGTTGGTAATTATATAGGTATTAATGACTCATATACTTAGTTGAGTATGATATACTCATATGCTTGTAGATTTTTGGCAGTTAGGATCAGTTGATAGTATTCATTTATCTAGTGTAATAAAACTGTACAGAGATAATTATTCAGTGTCGAGTTAAAAGTTGTGTTCGTGGACCTTAATGTAGCCGCACTATATTACAATTAAAGTTTATTTATCTGGGACACAAGCCTTATTTAGGAGTGAAACTTTTAAGTCCCGACTGGTAGTGAGCGTGATCAATCACATGTGGATAGGCGTAATTCTTATTGAAATATAGAGATCAATAGACCACAGTACCAAACTTCACACACCAACATTCTTATTCAACCCGATTGAAGTATGTGGAGCGCTCTAGATTAAAATGATTTAGTCACAAGGGATATGTGTTGTGTCATGATGTTGGAGTAAGCATTACACCTTTAATGTTATGTTAGTTGTAAATATAATTGGACACCTGAGTTAAGATATTCTAAGATTCTAGGACTTGCCCGACAATATTTCACCGTAATTCTTCATTTGCAAATTAAGACAAAATATACATCTTCTTTTTGTCTCCTCAGTCCTCTCCATCCGTATTTAACATATCCAACATCATCATCATAAGTTAATTTCAAGTTACAAGATACATACAAATTTTGATGAAGATAGTGTTTGTCACCACTAGTTATTCGGAGTTCCACCATAAGTGGATTCTAAATACAGTTTAGTTGTGTGTGGA
>LBNU01035657.1:101710-115506 GCA_014162995.1 Artemisia annua
TCATTGTTATCCGACTTGTGTGTGAGTCGAGGAGGGGATATTTGTGTCAACTTGGATGGTGATGTAGATCCAAGAGGTGTTGTAACTAGATTAGTTCATGTATTGGTGTGAGGAGAATGATGTCCTAGTTTGTAGGATAGGATCTTGTCAAGTTATTATTAAGACTTGGATCGGGTGATGATCCAAGTGAGTCATGTGTGTAGTGTTGGTTCGGGTGAAAATCGAGTATGTCTATTGTGTGAAGTCTTGGTTCGGGTGAAGAACCAATAGTGTCAAAGTGTGAAGGCTTGGTTTGGGTGAAGAACCAAGTGTGTCAAATATATGAAGACTTGGATCGGGTGAAGATTCAAGATGGACAAGAGTGCTTGTTCGTGTGGCCACGTGGGCCTTGGAGTAGATTGGTTCTAGCTACGGTTAGAACTCAACATTATGCTTAGTGTCGTTAAGCCTTGAGTTAGCATGTGTACGGATTGCTCCGCCTTAAGGAGTGTGTTGATATAGTGATTGATAACTCTCGAGTGTGGTACTCGGGGAGTGAAGTAGGACGAAGAGTGAGCTTCGTGCCGAACCAGTATAAATCGCCGCGTCACTTTGGTTGTGTTCTTTCCTTACTCTTTACTTTACTTGTTTGTTTATGGATGTTACTAGTTAAATTGATATCACATAACAAGTAGAATTCAACAAGTTTGCAAAAGAATATAAACCGGACTTAAACGGCGAAACGTTTTAACAATTAAAACGAAACGGTGAAACTATTCAACCCCCCCCCCCCTTCTAGTTTCTACAATATCTATTACTCCTAATATTGTTTGAAAATTTCTATTTGATGAAAGATTTAACTAATTTGTCTATCTGACATAGATGTTGAAGTTGAGGTTGATGTTGTTGTTTAAGTTTAACTATTGATATAATGTTGTACAAAATATGTGAGTTTAGTAGCATATAATAAGTGTTAACCGTAAAGTTTTTTACAAATGTTTTCCAGGGTATCCGTATATAAATTTTAAATAATAATTACATGACTCGTTGTTTAAGTACAATCGAGTATATTTATTTTCATATCACAGTAACTCATGCTTACCATTTGATATTTATATTACCGTTAATAATAATTTAACCGTATTTAATATTCAAACCCATGTACGCATAAATTATATTTTAAATAGGATAATATGAGTCCTTATTTAACGTACATAGTTAAAAAAAACAAAATTATGATTAAACAAAATTTTGTAATTTTAATGGATGAAAGTCTCAAACTAATACTAATACTCATGTAATTGTTAACAAAGTCCATATTATAAACTCTAGGGGTATAAAGTATAAAGTTTTTTACAAATGTTTTTCAGGGTATCCGTATATAGATTTTAAATAATATTTACATGAGTCGTTGTTTAAGTACAATCGAGTATATTTATTTTCATATCACAGTAACTCATGCTTACCATTTGATATTTATATTACCATTAATAATAATTTAACCGTATCTAATATTCAAACCCGTGTACGCATAAATTATATTTTAAATTGGATAACATGAGTCCTTATTTAACGTAGATAGTAAAAAAAAAAAAAAAAAAAAATTATGATGAAACAAAATTTTATAATTTTATTGGATGAAAGTCTCAAACTAACACTAATACTCATGTAATTGTAAACAAAGTTCATTCTATAAACTCTAGGGGTATAAAGTATTGGGAGTTATTTGTTTATTATCTAAAGTTATTAAAAAACATGGAGACTTATAATTTACACTTAACTCTATATAGTATATTTAAAATTCAACCACTAAAGTTTTATTAATTACCCATCTTTTTTTAAGTTTTTATTTTCATAAATTTGATACCTATATTTTTATGTGTTTTTTTCCTCAACCAAATTCTCCACTAAATTTATTAAAGTTTGACCAAAATCAATTCAATTTTGACTTTTTATTGGCCAATCATATTGCTTGATTTCGCCTATGTGTCAAAATTGAGCTCTCCTATTGGTCCAATTTTTTTTCTATAAGATTGTTTTGTTNAAGTTCATTCTATAAACTCTAGGGGTATAAAGTATTGGGAGTTATTTGTTTATTATCTAAAGTTATTAAAAAACATGGAGACTTATAATTTACACTTAACTCTATATAGTATATTTAAAATTCAACCACTAAAGTTTTATTAATTACCCATCTTTTTTTAAGTTTTTATTTTCATAAATTTGATACCTATATTTTTATGTGTTTTTTTCCTCAACCAAATTCTCCACTAAATTTATTAAAGTTTGACCAAAATCAATTCAATTTTGACTTTTTATTGGCCAATCATATTGCTTGATTTCGCCTATGTGTCAAAATTGAGCTCTCCTATTGGTCCAATTTTTTTTCTATAAGATTGTTTTGTTAAAAAAACTCCGAAATGATGCAATTCTTTTATTATATAAAAGATACATTAGTCTAGAGCATTAAAATGATCAGAATCTGTATTTTCCTACAATTCTAAGGGGGTTGGCAGCACACCCCTCACCCCATTTCCCTTCACTCACTTCCACCCAATCCCCTTATGCCACATCATCCCCCCACTTTTCCCTTCCCTCACTCATTTTTTGTTGGCAACACACCCCTCACCCTTCCCCCCACTTTTCCACTTCACTTTTCCCTTCCAACGGTCCTTTTTTGGCTTCAACGTTCGAAAAAATCAAGCCTCCCCGTTCGGTAACTATTCCCGATCGGGGCTCACCGTGCCCCTCACCGCAGCAGCGGCGGCGGTGTTCACCGCACGGGGTGAGCCTCCCCGTGGCCTTCACCGCATGCATTGCCAACGCTCTAATATTCTATAACTAAAGCTGCAATGCTAGATATATATACAATTCAATTTAGAAAAGAGCTAGATGCTAATAGCGAGGGGAATACTATTTAATTTGTTTCATTTACAGGCGTTTTCTAAAAATATAATTTTTCGTAAATTTGGATGTAACGTTTTACTATACCATAAGTACAGCCGCCAACGTCTTCCCGATTCATCCTAAAAAAACACATATTTTTTTCTACGGATTTTTATTTATTTATTTATTTATTTTAATTTGCAAATTGCCAGTTTCATTTTTTTCGTTTTAAATAATATTTTATACGAAATTTGTTTGGCATTGATCCATTGATTAATCTCACATCATCTCAACATAAATTCCAGACCTGTCCTGGTCATTTGCAGAGTAGCGACTATGCAACTTATCACTGATATATGATCGATCAATAACGTTAAACGGGAATGTTGAGCTTTTTGACCTAGATGCACAATCTTGATGGCCGTTTTTTTTGGTAACCATAGTTTCTGACCTTTTAGTCGACTATCAATGGGGTTTGAATCCACGGCCACACAGATTCAAACCGGATAAAGCCTTCCCTTTTCAGGAGGTTTGCGTGACCACTTTATGTTATTTGCACCTAGTAGGAATTGAATATGAGATCTCACACATACTCAAAGTTGTCTTCCCTTGTATATTCATATATCTTCATCTAAAAGTGAATAAGTTTTTTATTTTCTCTTTCGCTTTTGTCACAAACATTAACTTTTTGATAGGGTTGCTACTGAAGTCACAAGTTTGGTTAACGTATTTTCTAGGTTTGGCAAGCCTGATGAACTAGGCCATGTATCACTAGAGTTAAGGATATATAGGTGATAGGCAAGCTATTTTTCTCGTCTTGTGTTTCTTGTAGATGGATAAACATAGACAAACGTGTATCTGTTGGATTTGATAATTCTCTGAGTTCATTAATTTGCATTAAGGCAATAAAAATAAAATCAATACTTGTAACATAAGCCAACTATAACGGGCTAAGTCCACTAATGATAACTAAACAAATATAATATAGGCCCATGCATATAATCTGTGAACTAATACTCTCACGCAGTTGGAACGGGAGGTCTTCGGACGTTCAAACTAGTACGAAACTCAAAAAATAAAGCACGCGGAAGACCTTTGGTGAAGATATTGGCATACTGAAACCGAGAGGGCACATGTAACACACGAACTTGACCAGAAGCCACAAAATCACAAACGAAATGTATATCAACCTCAATGTGCTTAGTTCGCTTATGTTGAACCGGATTATTTGAAAGATACACAGCACTCACATTATCACAAATAACCAATGTGGTGGTAAACAAAGGAGCGTGAAGCTCACGTAAAAGATTACGCACCCAAGTAGTCTCAACAACCACATTAGCAACACCTCTATATTCGGCTTCAACACTAGAGCGAGACAAAGTAACCTGTCGCTTGGCAGACTATGACAATAAGTTATGACCAAGAAAAATACAATAACCCGAGGTAGATCAAAGAGTAACTAGACTATCAGCCCAGTCAGCATCAGTATAAGCAGTAAGCTGAGATGTAGATGATACATGAAGTTGAAGACCATGATTAATAGTACCACGCACATAGCGTAAAATACGCTTTAAAGCAGCCAATGAGGTTCTCGTGGATCATGCATGTAAAGACAAACCTGCTGAACTGCGTAAGAAATGTCAAGGCAGGTAAATGTGAGATACTGAAGTGCACCAGCCAAGCTCCGATATAACGTAGGATCACTGACAGGATCACCATCAGCTCCTAATTTGGACTCAGTATCCACATGAGTCCTGCATGGATTACACTTCTACATATGTGCACGTTCAAAAATTTCCTCAACATAAGCAGACTGGGATAAAAATAAACCTGCAGATGACTGCTGAGCAAAAATGCCAAGAAAATAATTCAACAAACCAAGGTCCGGCATAGCAACTCACCATGTAATGAAGCAATAACCCGTTGTAAGAAAGATGAAGATGATATTGTAAGCATGATATCATCCACATATAGCAGCAAGTAAGCAATGTCAGAACCACGATGAAATATAAATAAAGAAGAGTCGGTTTTACTGTGCTTAAAACAAACTCGAGTAGCATAACCAGCAAAGCATTGAAACCAAGCACGCAGGGCTTGCTTAAGCCCATATGGTGATTTCTGCAAGTGACATACATAATCAGGTCTGGCAGAATCAGCAAACCCAGGAGGCTGGTGCATATAAACCATCTCAAATAAATGACCATGAAAAAAAGCATTCTTCACATCAAGCTGATAAATAGGCCAGTCACGAGAAACCGCGACACTCAAAACAATGCGATGGTAGCCGATTTAACCACCGGACTAAATGTCTCATCATAATCAATACCCTGCTGTTGACTTCGTCCGTTGGCAACAAGACGAGCCTTATACATGCTTAATGAGCCATCTACATGAAACATATATTTGAAAAGCCACATAGAACGAACAACATTAACGTCAGCTGGACGGGGCACAAGAACCCATGTTCCGTTAGTAATTAATGCATTATATTCATCTAACATAGCTTCTTTCCAGTTAGAGTCCCGAAGAACATGAAGATGAGAGCGAGGAAGCGGTGAAGTAGTGGTTACATGACAATTCATACGTTCAAGCGGTTTAAAAATGTCGGCTTTATCACGAGTGACCATGGGATGCAAGGAAATGATTTAAGGATGATTATCGGTTGGAATGGTTGTTTAGGTGACAATTTGCTCGGTTGTGGGAATAGGTTGGGCCGAAGAGTTTGCTAGGCTAGTAGATGGAGGTATGGTGGACTAAGGTGAAGCATGTGAAAGTGGGGTAGGCGGGTGTTGGGCTTCACTTCTTGATACATTGGGTGTGGGCCGGATGTGGAGTGTTCGTTTGGGCCTGAGTAGTAGTGAGATGTTTTTTTTTTGGAATTGACAGCTTGGGTGAGGGTTCGGTGGTGGTAGTATTCGGCTAAATATTGGTGATATGTGGAGGCAAAAGAAAATCATATGTGGGTTGGGGTGTAGGCATTATTGTACCAAAAGGGAAAACGTCTTCGTCAAAGCGCACATGTCTCGAAAGAATTGTCTTATTTGATGATAAGTCGAGACACCGATAGCCACGGTGGTTTACGGGGTAACCAAGAAAGATTCATGGTATGGAACGGGGTTGAATTTTATGTTCAACATCGACGTGAGGATAGCAAAGACATCCAAAAACACGCAAATGCTCATAGGTGGGTGTTTGGTTGTGGAGTTTGGTGTATGGTATTTTGTTATTAATGGCGGTAGAAGGTAAAAAATTCAAAAGGTGAGCGGCCATATTAAGAGCTTTCACCTAGTATGAGGGAGGTATTTTTGCTTGGAAATGTGCAGATAAGGTTATTAATGGTACGGAGCATACGTTCGGATTTGCCATTTTGTGGAGAAGTGTGAGGGCAAGAAAAGCGAAATTGTATGCCATTTTGGCGAAAAAGGTCATGGAAACGGGTGTTGTCATATTCACCCCCATGGTCACACTGCAAAGCCTTGATGCCTACAATAAATTATTTATTGACATGTGACAACTCGTAAATTTCAGATTCCTATATAGCTATTTTCTTATACTATTTATTTATATTTCGAGAGCATTTATCGTGGTTTAGAATATCCCATGCGAGATTTGGCTCAACAACGAATAAAAAAACGCGAATATTAATTAAAGCGGACAATGGAAAATAAAGACATACGTATTTATAACCAAATTCTATGGAAAACACTTTTAAGATTATTGGAATAACTTTCAGGTGCTCGGGAAATAGTTATAACACAATTTATTTGTCTCATTCATGTATCGTTAAAAATATGGGGAAAATGACATAATTAGTCCCTATGGGAGCGCTAGGGTTCAACACTAGTCCACACTAGAACCCCTATATATACCACTTTATACCAACACCTACGCTGTGTTCTCGATTTATTTCATTAAAGAAAATGAAAGGAAAGTGAAAAGGTTTACTCCCACATTGTGTTCTTGAGTTTTATCATTAAAGAAAAGGGAAGTAAAGTTAGTGTTATTTGGGGGAATTTGGAAGGAAAGTGTTTCCGCCCAAAAGTGGGAGGAAAATGTTTACTTCCAGTTTACTTCTCTTTTCTTTAATGAAATAACTCGAGAACACACCGCTAGGGTTTGATACTCTTTCTCCAAAACACAGCCGCCCACCTCCCACCTTATTTCGGCCATATATCCGGCCACCGGAGCTACACCGCCGGCCATATCATCTCACCGCCACCACTATCTTGTGTATCTCATCACCCCCGTCATTTCCCCATACATCACACGCCCTTTTACCACCACTATCACCTCGATAACCTCATCTCAGTTATGATATCATCACCACAATCCTCCATTTTTTCTGGAACTTTTGATTTACAAGTTATAACGATTAGTCTAGGGTTTTGGGTTAATAAAAATGAAGGTTTCTGTAAAAATAATAGAGTTTAATAGGTTTGGTATCATTTTTTTTGTTGTTGTCGCGTGGGTTGCGGTCAAAACGAGGGCACGCCGTGAGTTTTAAACTCACGGCCAAAGTTATTTTGGTTTGTTGGTTTGTAGTCGTGGGTCATGGGTCGAAAAAAAGGGTTGGTTATGATTGTTATTATGTTGTTGTTACGTTGTCGATTTTGGATGGTATTAGACTAGGATTTGATTGAGTTGATGATGTGGGAAGTTGTGGTAGCATAGGGATTAAGCCATGGGGACCATAAGGCCTGTTTGGTGTTGGCAGCCGTGAACATTGGGGTCCGTTTGGTCGTTTTTTGGGTTGTGGCCGAGAGTCGAGGCCGAGACCACTAGGGTCTCGGCAATGGTTATATTGTCGTTGTTGTCATGTTGTCGTGGTATCACTGTTGTTGTTGCCGTTGTTGTGTTAATGTTGTCAAGGGTTGTTATTGTTAGTTGTTATTTTTGACATTAGGAATGGTGCCGAGGAAAATAGAGCTAGATGTTGAGGTGAAAATTTTTGTTATTGCGGTGATTAGATGACGGGGATTAGGACTAGAAAACGAGCCGTAGTCGGCCGTTAATTGTTGGAGTTTTTAATTGCGACGAATTGTAGATATTGTGGACATATAATGTTACTTGGGGTTGTTTTGAGCCAAGTTGAGCGTCACCGGGACTTTGTAGTCTCGTGTGGCCTCGACAAGCTAAAAGAGACTATTATTTGGACTTTATACTAATAACTTGACTTGTTGACCCGAGTAAACTCCGAAACGGACTCGAAACGTGAAATAACTCGAGAAAATATAATTATACTCGAATGTTAATGACACGAAAATATATATAAGATAACTTGAAATGTTAACTAACAAGTGTAAAACTTGTTACTTAATATTTAAAAGTTAACAACGAGTATTAACTGACGAAATTTCGTTATATAATATTTTCCAGTTAAAAAGAAATATTAAGCGACGTTAAAACGTTAATTAATATTTCTAATTTAAAAGGAAATGTTAAATAACAATAAGAACGTTATTTAATATTTTATGGAAATAATAGATGAAACGGTATTAAATCCAATACGGACGAGTTATTAAATGTTTCGAGGGCACGTTTACCGAGAAATACCATTCTTAGTAATAATGAGGTTTATATAGAATTGAGGCCGAGTTACGGATTGGTTAACTTTAATATAACCATCCGACACGGTTAACGGACTAATTGGGTTACTAAATCCAATTAGGGTTCAACAAACGTGTCGGGGGAAATATTAATAGATGACCCATTCTTATGACTTACCGTCTCTTTCCTAGGCATAGGTTAACTTTAGATTAATAATCGAAGAAATTGTTGAACTTACCGTATTAGCAAATGCAATAAGTACCCAATAATTCGTCTGATTTACTTATTAAACTTTTGATACTCAAGGTTGACTTTGACCATAGGGTTGACTTATTAGTTGTTTAGGTGTGATTGTCCTGGTGTGGTCTATGTGTTTTGACTTAGTCGTCTCGTGTTGAGTCTGGTCTCGTTTCCCGTCGATTTTGCTTGTTTATTCTTTGGCGTGAGTTCATTTGAGTCTATGTCATGTCCCCACTGCACACACAATGATACCAAACACTATTAAATTGATAACTGATGCGTGGTTTTGTGACCTTACAACAGGTTTTACCTCTCAAGGGATCTCAAGAGGCTTGCAACCCCACCAGGCAGTGTACCTGACCGATGTAGTATAGGATAGTGGTAAGTACGGGGGATTGATCGTTCTCTCACAGGGAATAGTGTTCGTTAGGATAGAAAAACTACTCTAATAGGTCTAAGGGTGAAGGAAAATTCTTTTTGTATTTTTATATTTTTATGAAAAGCAAGTAAAATCTCGGTTTTGAAGGAGTGGGCGGAATTAGTTGCTAGTCAACTAACCCAAAATTACTACAATTGCAAATAAAATAAAATATCTAAACTATTTGGTTGTGAAAACTATATGGAGAAAAGTTGTGTTTACTTAGACTTCATTACTCCCTAACTATCTTTTACCGGTTAATTGACATGTATGTTACTTGTGTGGATGAAGGGTGTATTCCTAATAACTTATGGAGTGGCATACATATCTCTCCAATTCTATGAGCTCTTATCTCCTCCTATGCCATGCACGGCACAACCATAGGGATTGTAAACAGTGGCTCATGCGTTAAATACTACCTTAATAGCCTAGTATGTCTTGGCTACATGTTTCCCAAGACGTTCAAGCACGTTACCATAAAGGAGGTTGGCCAGTTTTCTTGAGCCTAACATTGATGGAAAAATCATCCCAACAAACAACAACACATCAATTAACCAATAATTAATAGTTAGGTTTCATTAGATCTATGCAAACACAAGAAGAATTTAGCCTAACATGTTAATTAAAAGACAAGTAAAAGAGATAATCAACCATCACATAGACATATTGATTGAATTGAAGTGAAGACTTACCTTTAATTAAGCATGAGGGTTCCAAGGGTTGGAAACCCTAAAAAGTACAGAAAATTCGTCTAGGGTTTGGTGCCAAAAGTTCTCCAAAAAGTTCCACACTAATGAATGAAAAATAGAAAACTATATATAGACTTTTACACTCTGACGGCGTCAGGTTATAGGGTCTGACGCCGTCAGCCCGCCGCCATAAGGTTTCTCGGATGGCCTAGATCCATTTCTGACGCCGTCGCCCTTTAATTTCTTCTGGGCCGTCACTCTTTAAAATATAACCTGACGGCCTACCACCAATAACACCTGACGGCGTCAGGTGTTAATCTCCAAATTCTTTCTTGCCCGTCATTTGAAAATTGGTTTTCACTCTTGTCAGTGCTTGCTGACGGCGTCACCTTGTGACTCTGACGCCGTCAGGTAGTAATTCCAGCTTCTTTTGAGACTTTGTCGTTTTCTTCACTTTAATGCTCCAAAAACGTCCGAATATGCATGTTTTCCAGAATTCCTCTCAAAAGTACCTAAAATGACAAAAGGAACGATTTAGGGCAATATTTGATCACATTTATACGAATTAGGGCTTAAATGACCCCCTAAAAGCGTAACACTTTTCGTCTCATCAAATACCCTTACACTTGAGATTTGCTTGTCCTCAAGCAAATGAGCTTTTATTCCAATCAAAATATGAGTTAGGGGTCATTTAACACGAATATAAAAGTAATTACAACAAATAGTTATTAGACCCTAATCATAACAAGCACGGAAATCATACACTAGCACCTCACAAATAGTGTTTGGATTCTCTCATCTCTCAAATGTCATAGAATTATATCTCATAAATGAAAACGGAAAATAACACTCACTACCTGTCATAGCAAATAGATTACCATAGGCTTGGGAGAGGATCAATTACTCCTCCACTAGGCGTAAGCACCTAAGATAAACTATCAAAGAGGGCTTTCCAAAGGGTTGTAACGTAAGGTGTAGGGATATGATAAACACGGTTTGGTTAGAATAAAGGGTATTTTAATGGTGGCAAGTTAATTATCATGATCAAATACATGCACTCTACATCGTTGCTTAAGTCAAGACTCGACTCAATCTTAAACTAAAAATGAAATAACAAAAACTAAAAAGAAACATAAAAGGAAACGGGATGGTAGTCCATATGTTTTTTTTCTCTTTCTTTTTCATATTTTTTTGTATTTTTCTTAATTTTTCGATTTTTTTCTTTTCTTTTATACACTCTTGCCCTACCATCCAAAATAATACATCATAGGGGAGTTGCATTCCCCTTACACTTGAATCTTTACATAACTTTACAATTACTAATCTAATGACTCGAATTAAGATAATTGAAAAACTTGGAGTACTTTTAAAATGTTTAGCACATATGGGGGTAATAATGTTGTTCTTTCCCATTACTCCATTACACTAGTACTTTACCCATGAGTCCCAATCGTCCCAAAACAATATGTACAAGGATATGACTTAACTTAGCAACCATGTAATTGACTAGATAATTAACTAAGGGTTTAACAAATGTTGTCACAATAATGCACCAAAGGTGGCTGCATACAAGGTAGGCTAAGGCGATTTGGGTATACATTTAGTGGGGTGTAGACAAATTCTCACTTTGAGTAAGATGCTCAAAGATCAAAATGAAAGGATAGGCTCGGAGGGGTGTACTAGGGGTATCGTGTACTAAAAATGGATACAACGCAAAGGGTGTGGGAGAATTACTTGACCAATGAAGTCAATGTAATTATAACAAAAATACGGGTGTAAAACAATAGGTTAATCCTAATGCCTCTTATCATGTAGTAGATCTTAACTACACGAATGTAGTCTCACTTGTGGATTTGAGATGGTCCTAACGCAAGTTCTAGAATCTAAATGCTACCGGTACTCACATCATAGCACCAAAGATGGATGCTTTTCCTACCAATTCTAGGGGCGAACCTCACATATTTAGGGTGGAAAATTTTTTAGTGGTACTGTTTTTGTGCTAGTCATACAATTTCCTATCCATGAGACACTCATTAAGACCAAGGTTTCACTTCTAGATGTTGTAAAAAAATTTAAATTGGCGATAAAATTGCCCTAACAAATATTTCTCTTGGTTTTATTACAAATTTACTATCAAACAAAGCAAAACATCAAGCATAAGTGTATTCTCAACGGTGCCTTCATTTACCCCCCTTACACTTAAACCGAACATTGTCCCCAATGTTCAAATAGAAGATGTAAAAGTAAATAAAATGAAAGAATGAAATCAAATACTCCCCTGAATCGTGGATAATGAGGTAACATGGTTAGATCTTCTTCCAAGAAAGACGAGCGTTCAAAGCTTCCCTTCCAAAATAATAAACGTCTTCTTGTCCAATATAACCTGTTAACCTGAAAAAGATAAAGGCCAACCTCGCAAAAAATCGGCGGTAAAATCTATATAATAGGATATAATGCTTGTGGAATGAATATTTTGCAGAATTCCTGGAGATTATAAGTTAAAGAATTAACAAAACTTTTTAGGTTTCCGGAAGAAATACAAAACTTTCAAAAATTGCAGAAAAATTTAACCTGACGCCGTCAGAACGATCTGACAGAATTCTCATGTTAAGTTTCCGGAAAAATTCTGAAAAATCTAGATCTTACTTCCTGGAATTCCTGCAAAAATTCATTATGACTCGATACAAGCATTTGACTCAAACAAATACTAATATGTATGTTAATTTCATTGTTATGATTCATGTTCATTCGTTCTTTATAAACCGATTTAGATTTCCCTTACACTTAGCTTTTGCAAAATACCTTTATATGTAGTTAAGAGAAGTTAAAAACAAAATAAAGCGTTTTCACAATTTAGTTTGAAGCATGAATCAATAACAAGAAATATAACTTACATACGGAAACAAATAAAATCAAACAAACAAACAAACAAACACAAAGCATGGGTTGCCTCCCAAGAAGCGCTTTTCTTTATTAACGAGTCTTCTAGCTAGACTCAAAGTCACCGTACATTACGTGACTTCGTCGTTGGTCACGGTTCCTAAGTCATCCTCTTTTCCGGTTTTGTATTCTGGTCCTAATTTCAAACAATCCTTATAGAAACCGGACATTCTTCCCATGACATAGTCTACTCCCCTACGTCTATCCTCATCGTTCCTATAGTAAACCGCTTGTTTGAGCTCCTTTTCAACATTGGACAAGTGTTGGAATTGCTCTATCTTATATGGCATTTGGTAGTTCACTTCGTCGGTCTCATCCTTAAATTTAACTATTCCTAAGGAAGGTTCATGAGTCATTCTAGAGACCTCGATAAATGGCTTGCCTAAAACTACTTGGGTTACACTTGCGTCGACTATTGGGCGGATATCTTCTACAATCACAAAGTCGGTGACATAGGTAAAGTTTCCCACATAAACCGGTAATCCCTTAACTCTCCCCGTGAAGTTACTAATCCATCCCTTACCAGGGAGCACCCTATACCTAAGTTGGTTTTTCATTATCAAATTGTATTGGGCTCTAGTCATGATGTTTATGGGCGATCTAGGGTCGATGTAAGCTTTCCATATATGCAAATGTCTGATGTTGCATGGTATGTTGAGATTAGAAGGATCGCCCACTTTGATAATCGGGTTACCTAGGAAGTATGGGGTCTCGGAGTCATCGAATAGATTCTTGTGATATGCTCGCTCTTCCCTAGTTGGTAACCTATTGAAGTAGTCCTCTTCTCCTATTTCTTCTATTTCGCAAATCTTAGCTTTCCTATCATCCTCTACTCCCTTATTCTCATCCTTTGATTCACTATCATCCTCACTCCTATCAATTGGTCTAATGGTAACAACGTTGACGAAGTGGACATGTTTGGATGAAGAGGGGTCTTTGATTTGGGGTCCGCTATTGGTGTTCCTAGCGTCCTTATGTGGGGGTGATAACACTTGGTTGTTGAGGGCCTTCAACAAGTTGTCAATCTTATTGGTCATCTCTACTTGTTGTTGATTGAATTCGGATGTGAATTTAGCTATACGAGCTTCTTGAGA
>LBNU01035657.1:119075-136705 GCA_014162995.1 Artemisia annua
AACAACACATCAATTAACCAATAATTAATAGTTAGGTTTCATTAGATCTAAGCAAACACAAGAAGAATTTAGCCTAACATGTTAATTAAAAGACAAGTAAAAGAGATAATCAACCAACACATAGACATATTGATTGAATTGAAGTGAAGACTTATCTTTAATTAAGCATGAGGGTTCCAAGGGTTGGAAACCCTAAAAAGTACAGAAAATTCTTCTAGGGTTTGGTGCCAAAAGTTCTCCACAAAGTTCCACACTAATGAATGAAAAATAGAAAACTATATATAGACTTTTACACTCTGACGACGTCAGGTTATAGGGTCTGACGCCGTCAGCCCACCGCCATAAGGTTTCTCGGATGGCCTAGATCCATTTCTGACGTCGTCGCCCTTTAATTTCTTCTGGGCCGTCACTCTTTAAAATATAACCTGACGGCCTACCACCAATAACACATGACGGCGTCAGGTGTAAATCTCCAAATTCTTTCTTGCCCGTCATTTGAAAATTGGTTTTCACTCTTGTCAATGCTTGTTGACGGCGTCACCTTGTGACTCTGACGCCGTTAGGTAGTAATTCCAGCTTCTTTTGAGACTTTGTCGTTTTCTTCACTTTAATGCTATAAAAACGTCCAAATATGCATGTTTTCCATAATTCTTCTCAAAAGTACCTAAAATGACAAAAGGAACGATTTAGGGCAATATTTGATCACATTTATACGAATTAGGGCTTAAATGACTCCCTAAAAGCGTAACACTTTTCGTCTCATCAATAACCAGAGATTTGGAGGTTTAAGAATGGGTATTGCTTGGGAGCAGTCCACTTATGGAGAGTCATACGCTTTCGAAATAGATGTTAAGATGAATTACCATATAAGATTGCGCCGTTTCCATACCGATGTACCGTCTTCTTAATGCCGATGGGATTTGCTAGATGCCAATCGTGTCCGTCGTAGTAATTGCATTGTTGTGGCTCAGGTGAGTTCATAGCCCCTATTTTCATCGTTTTATATCTTTTTTGGGGAGAATACATGCTCGTCATCTTTTTATCTTCTTGGTCAATCTTTTTGGCATTTGCGATGTTATTTGGATTTCATTATGATTTGTCGGTTCTATCTTGGTCTTGTTATCTTTATGGTTTTGTTGTCAGTTATGTTATTGTTTGGATTGCGGATTAGATATGAGGGCTGCTTGTGTAGAACAATATGACTTGCACAAGACGAAACCTTAATGGCAGCGAGCTGATGGCGTCAGAAGCTATAAGCTGACGCCGTCGCAACTGTAAATCTATATATAGAATTTGATTTTTCTTTTATTTGTTGGAACTTTTTATGCAACTTTTGGGAGACATAAACCCTAAGACGATTTTGCACTTCATTGTAAGGCTTTAACAGCCTCCTATCTTCCATGTTTAATTAAAGATAAGTAATCGTTTAATCATCCAATATGTCTATGTGTTGTTTGATTATTTGTTTTTCTTTTCTTTCTTTTAACATGTTAGCTTAAATTATCTAGTGTTTGCTTAGATCTAAGGAAACTTAGTTATTGATTGTTGATGAGTTGTCTATTGTTTAGTTGATTGATTCACGTTTAGGTTAAGAAAACTGGCTTATCTCCTTTGTGTAACTAGCTTGAACGTCTTAAAAAATAGAATCGTATGTGCACTACGGTTTTTCTCGTTGTATTTAATGCATGAATTGATGTTAGTGATTCTATGATAGTGTATTAACGTGCGGTCATAGGAGAAATTGATATTCATAGAATTGGGAAAGTTAGCACACCCCCACGACTGGTATGAAGGAATACAGCGCTTCAACTAAAACAATTGCACTTTGATATTCAACGAATCAATAAAAGATAACTACGGAGTAATTAAGTCTAAGTAAACACGTTTGTCTCACCATAAGAAGTTCACCAATTTTATTTTCTTGTTATTTAATTTTTTTTTTATAAAATTAGTTTTAGGGTTTGCTGACTACCAACTAATTCCGCCTACTCCTTAAAAAACCGAGATTTTTAATTGCTTTTATAAAATATAAAAAACATAAAAAGAATCATCCCTCACCTTTAGGCTTACTCGACATACACTTTAACCTAACGACACTATTCCCCTAGAGAACGATCAATCCCCCGGTCATACCTATACTACACTACAACGATCAGGTACACTGCCTAGAAGATTGCAAGCTTCTCAAGATCCCGGGGAATAGTTATTGCTTAGGTTGATTTCTATTTCGTTTAGGTCTACTAACTAGATTCCTATCAAGTGAGATTTTTATTTTCGTTTTTATTAGATTTCTTTAGTCTATCTTTTCTTCGTTCCCTTTGTTCGTAATCCATATCATTCACCATCATGGCGGGTGATAATATCCTTGAGCCTATCAACATACACCAAGAACCACCACGAGACCCACAAAACCACCAAGACCCACCCAAACAACCTAGAGCCCGCACTTTAGGTGAATACTCCTGACCTAGCCACCAAGGCTATCGAAACACTATTGAGCTCCCCCAAAGAGCCAATGTGTCTCCCTTGCGATCCGATACCATCCGGTTGGTGCAAAGCGGATGTGCATTCCATGGACTTCGTTTCAAAGATCCAAACCAACATCTCAAGGATTTCCTTAAAATCGTTGATTCTATAGACCTTGATGTTACCACTTAAGAGACGACACACTTGCGTCTCTTCCAATTCTCTCTACGTGACCAAGATAGTCAATGGATTGAGCGTTTACCCACGGGATCTATCACCTCTTGGGATGATCTCACCTCTCGTTTCCTTGCTCAATTTTTCCCACCGGGGAGAACTACCAAGCTAAGGAATGACATTTTGATGTTCCAATAACGCCAAGGTGAAACTCTTTACGAAGTGTGGACTCGTTTCAAGGACTTACTCCGAAAAGTCCCTCATCATGGCATTAATCTTTGGCTCAGAGTCCAAATCTTCTATGATGGTGTCAGTCATCAAACTAGAAGGGCCATAGATTACGCTGCCAATGGTAAGCTAAGCAAGCTTAGTGTTGAAAAGTGTTGGGAGGTCATTGAGGATTTAGCACAATACGAGGAAGAAGAATGGGAGGATCCAATGTTCTTAGAAGAAGGAAGTCTAGATTACATGAATGCAACCAAAGAACAACTATTTGAGAACATTGAAAGCCAGGTTGAGAAATTAATGAAGGCTGAGATGCCTATGACTACTCCCGAAATGAATTCCTGTGGATACGTGAATGCAATCAGTAGGCATACGTTTCCTGAATTTTCACGACAGGATGATTTTAAAGAGATAATGTTAACCTTTTTGAATATTCAAGAAAGACAAATACAGTAGTTAGAGGTCCTAATGGAAAACACCAGAACCATCTTTATGAACTTGGCTAAAGGTTTCATGTCAAGGATTAAGGAAAAGATTAGGGGAAATGCTTTACCTAAGAAAATCGTAAAGGTTTTTGAAATCTCAATCCCTAGTGAAACAAGCAACGGTTTGCACAATAAAACACCTCTCTTGGTTGATTCAATCTAGGATAACTCCTATTCCCATAAGTTTCCCTCTGAGAAAGGAAATTTTCATGCCAACAACATTTTCGTTAGAAGCTTATGAGTTACGCTTCCTAATTTCCATGAAATAAGGAAACGTTCTTTCGGGTTTAAACCCGGTGTGCGAGACATGAAAATAAACCCCACTTTCATCCTTGAAACTTGTTGGGGAAGATTGCTTAGACCATCAATTACTTTCCAAAATGGAGAATTGAGACTGATTTGTACAGTAATTGGTCCTTCAAAAAATCAAACTTCACCAAATAAAAGCAACGAAGTTTTTGACCCAATCCTAATAAAAAACCCTTGAGTCTCTCTCTGGCGATAATGGCAATCGAAACGGAAACACCCTAATACCGATTCAAGTCCTCAAATCTTGCAATAATATTCAATAATTGGCCAACCATTGTTGACTTCATTTTTGTATGCTTGTGTAAGATTAATTCTTTCATTATTAGGGTTTACTTTCTATCGCTAGGTTTTTGTTCTATCATTATTTTTCTACATCATCAATCGTTGGATTCAGTGATTGTACCTTTATTCCTACAATCTTTAACGACTGATTCTTTGGTCAATTTATTTATTACTTGCGTATAATCAACATGAACGGCGGTTAGGGCTTGAATCTTCATGCGTATGAAACCCTAATCTTGTGTTAAGGTTTTTTCTATTCTGTTTGTTCATTGCATGCTGGCTGTCAATTGCTTTTGTGGTTTATGGCTAGTTTTTTTAATCGTGTTCGTGGGTTTTGAGAGATGGAAAAAGGTTTCTTAAACATTAATAGTGCATCCAAAGGAGCGAAATCTGATGGCAAAGTGATGGGTGAGAGTAATGATTCAAATATGGGTAATCCAAAGGTGGGATCTTCAACTAATTTGGCCGAGCAAATTAGTTCAGAGCATTCGCCTTCTAGTCATGTTGAAGAAGATGGGGCTTCTCCCTTGTCGAGTTTTGATGTCGCTATGCAATCACAGTAGTTTGGTACATTTGGGGTTGTTAACCAACCGAATGGTATTGATAAGGTTGTCGAGGATGCTTGTAAGGATTTTGATAATGCAATGCATAAGCTCCAATTGGAGAATGCTGAAAATGCTTTGAAACAGCCGCCTACATCATATGCTTGTGCGACTTCCAATGTACCTAAGAAAAAATCAACTAACTTTCGTAGGTTGGAGTGTAGCAAGAAATCGAATGATGTGGATTTGTCTGTGCTTATGAAAGTGGTAGATAGGTAAATTACAGATTTGAGAATACGTTATATGGTTATTTTCTTGGTAAACGTATTGCTTTTCCGATTGTTGATTATTATGTGTGCAATGTGTGAGGTAAGTATGACATTCAAAAGGTTATGATGAATGCAAAGGGCTTCTTCTTTGTTAAGTTCACCTCTCAGAAAGGTGTTGAAGACGTACTTGAGAACGGCCCGTGGATGATTAGGAATGCGCCTATAATACTTAAAAATTAGACTTTAAACACTAATCTCCTCAAAGAGGATTTGACCAACATTCCGGTGTGGGTTAAATTCCATGATGTTCTTCTTGCTATGTTCTCAGATGATGGTCTTAGTCTCCTAGCCACATTGATTGGTACGCCAAAAATGTTAGATGTTTATACTAGTCAAATGTGCTTGGAATCATGGGGTCGAAGTAGTTTTTCTAGGTGCTTGATTGAAGTTAAGGCGGATCAGGTACTTAGGGAGAGCCTCACTGTTGAGATACCATAACTTGATGGGACGGGTTCTACTATTGAAAAGATTCGGGTTGAATACGAGTGGAAACCACCTCGGTGTGATACGTGTAAGCTTTTTGGTCATACGCTGCTTGATTGTCCTAAGTCTGTGCCACCTCCTACTCAGCCTAAACAGAGTGTTAATGATGGTTTTCAAACGGTCAAAAATAAGAATAAGGGTAAGAATGGTGGTCACAATACTCCGGGTAAAGGAGGTTTTACTAAACCTGCTATGGGTCCTAAGTTTTGGTATCAACCTAAAGCGCCTCCTCCTGAACCCAAGAAGGTGGATACTACAAAGAAGAAGGCCGCTGATGTGGCTAGTTCGAGTGGTATGCAGATTGCTACATCAAACCGGTTTGATGCCCTTCATATGGGTGATACTGATGATTTTGGTATTCCTACCAATGAAGTGACTAAGGATATGAATTTTGGTATTCCAAAGGAAGCTAAAGAGGACGGGTCTTTAGAGACTAGTAATGCATTACAAGAACCGCTTATGAGTGATTCAATGGGATCAAAGGAGGTTGGTTCTACTCCTATAGTTTAGAAAATTAGGGAGCTTGAAAAGCTACTTATTGATGGGAAAGCTACTCTTGTGGATGATGATGGTCATCCTATTCTAAAGGTTGATTATCTGGGGTCTACTTCTTCTACTAAGAGAGTTAACCCATTCTCTAAGGTGGGAGAGATTGTTGTTTCAGACAGTGATGAAGATGAGGTTGTGAATACGTTTGATGAGTCCATGAACCTATTTGGTGGTAGTCATGATCGTGAAGATGATCATGATGACTATGATTGGGATGACTATGCGGATCAGGTCTACGATCTTCCAGGGAATTTGGATGCTTTATATGACACGTATGGTATCAAGCTCCAAGGTCTTGGTAGAAAGTAATTTTGTTTTCATAGGAGTCTAATGGTATCTTCTGAATAGTGGTTTTTTCTTATTTAGATAATTGGAAGTATCTTGTTATGTAAGCTTTTCCGCCTATGTAAAGGGCTGAGATATGGGATTCACCCCGTTTTTTGGAGTAATATATTTACCAAGTCTTTTGACCTTTTACCCAAAAAAAAAGTTTTTGACCTAGGTGGGAGCATGTACTAAAAGTTTTCATACGTCAAAAAAGGGGTTTAGACGCAATTTAAAACATTTCACAAACAAAAAGGGCTTAAATGAAATATTATTTTTAATCCGGTTAATCTTGGTCCTGACGGCGTCAGGATTAATGCCTGACGGCATCAGCCCGTCTGCACAGTCTAAATATATACAAATCTATCCCTTTCATTCTAAACCATACAAACCATATCCACACCACACACACCCACCGAATCTCCAAGGTCCAATTCAAGCACTTTTGTCGCGAATCTCCACCTGGTATGTAAATTTTATTAATCCTTTTCGCTTCAATTGTCCATTACTTCGATTAATTTAGGGTATCCCCAAATTAATTTCGAAACCCTAGAACTATGTTTTGATTAAAATTGGTATTTACCAATTAATCATGTTTGTTAGCGATGATTGTAGTGGTAATTAGTTTCTAATCAAATGGGCTTGGTGTTATGAGAAAAAATCATGAAATTGAACCACACTCTTTTGGCCAATTCGTATTTTTTGCTGTAAAAATGAGTATTTGGTTTAATGATTCGAAATTTAAGTCTTCATTTTTCCCTCGCATTCTCGGATTCAAAATCGACAGAGGATGACGGCGTCAGGCCGTAAGGCGTGACGGCGTCAGACCCGTCTGATGTTTAGTTTAGTCTTCTTTTTTCTCAATCATTGATTCTTGTGTTGTTTCAGGAAATGAGTAAAAGGAGATGGGGCCATAGGGGACAATCCTCGAGATCCCAACAAGAAAAGTATGCGGAAACCATTCTTAGCTTGTGTAACTTTGAAGGAAATCAAGCTAATGCTCATTACGCCCAACTGCTCGACCAATCCATTGATCATGGGGCTGTCATTGATTGGGATTTCTTGGCCAATGACCACCTCGAGAATGAGTTCCTTGAGAGCTTTAAGACTGATGCTTTCACGGGCCATCAGTGGGAAAGGTTGTTTAAAATTAAGGAGCCTGTGTATGATGAGTTGGTGCGTGAGTTCTTTGCAACTTATCACTTTGATTCAGTGACAGGAGGGAACAATGTTGGTGCCACTTCTATCATGTTTAGGCTAGGGGGTTAGTTGCGCTCATGTTCGGTTATGGAGTTTGGATGGAAACTTGGGTTGTACAGCCATCGACGGGTTAATGATCCTCAGTTAATGCAGCGAGTGAGTATGGGTTTGACAGTCAAGGATGATATGAGGAGTGTTGGGTTTTGGCCAATCATTGGGGATGGTGTGTACTCTACTGGGAACACTGGGGCTGCCCGGATTATGGATCCTATGATTCGATTGACGCATCGTTCCTACTCGATAGTCGGGCGTCATGACACCTATCATCGTGTCACCTACTTGGATCTCTTTTTCCTTTACATGATCTATGATCCTGATGTGTACTGTAACATTCCTTTCTGAATAGCCAGGTATTTGAGCAATGCAGCTGTGGAAAATCAGTCCGATAAGATTTATGGGGGTATGTTGATGAGGCAAAAAGTGTTACGCTTTTAGGGGGTCATTTAAGCCCTAATCCGTAATTATTTGATCAAATATTGTCTTAAATCGTTCCTTTTGTCATTTTAGGTACTTTGGAGAGGAATTCTGGAAAAGGAAGCATTTTGGACGTTTTTGGAGCATAAAAGTGAAGAAAAAGACAAAGTCTCAAAATATGTTGGAAATTGTACCTGACAGCATCACGCTTTACCAGCTGACGGTGTCACTCTTTGACAACAAGGTGGATTATTTTTGCACTAGACGCCCCAGAAAGATTTTGGAGATTTAACACGTGACGGCGTCACGCGTTACTGGATGTAGGTCGTCACGTTATAGCGTAAAGGGAGACGGCCCAGAGAAGTTTATAAGGGGACGACGTCAGAGTTGGATCTGAGCAATCCGAGGAATGTTTTGGCGGCGAGGTGACGGCGTCACACCCTATAAGGTGACGCCGTCAGATTGTAAATTCTATATATATTATATTCGTCTAATTTTCATTCATTAGTGTGCAACTTTTGGGAAAAACCCTAGCTCGTGTTTTACAGTATTTTTAAGGGTTTTCCACCCTTGAACCTTGGATGCTTAATTAAAGATAAGTCCTTTTCCAAATCAATCAATATGTCTATGTGTTGTTTGATTACATCTTATGCTTGTCTTTCAATTAACATGCTAGGCTAGGTCTTTATAGTGTTTGCTTGGATCTAATGAAACCAAGCTATTGATTATATGTTGTTGGTTTGTTTGTGATTGTTGTGGGTAGGTGAAGTCGATGTTAGGCTTAAGAAAACTGGCTAACCTCCTATACGGTAACTTGCTTGAACGTCTTAAGAAACATGAATCGGATGTGTACTACGATTATATGGTTGTATTTAATGCATGAGCGAATTCTAATGATCCCATGTTAGGAGCTTTTAGTCGGCTCGACATAGGAGTGAAGTAGGAGCTTATAGAGTTAGGGAAGATCATACACGGCCTTACGAATGGTTTAAAGGAACACAACCCGTCATCCACACAATTACAACAAACCAATTAACATGTAAAAGATAGCTAGGGAGTAAGGAAATCTAAGTAAACACATTTTTCTCTCATATAAGTTTCACAACCACTTTAATTTTCTTGTTATTTTATTTTAATTGCAAAAGTAGTTATTTGGGTTAGTTGACTAGCAACTAATTCCGCCCACTCTTCCAAAACCCGAGATTTTTTTTCTTGCTTTCATAAAATATAAAAATACAAAAAGAATCATCCCCCAACCCATAGACTTAATTAGACTAGCTTTTCAAGCCTAACGACACTATTCCCCGAGAGAACGATCAATCCCCCGGTACTTGCCACTTCACTATACTACATCGGTCAGGTACACTGCTTGGTGGGGGTTGTAAGCTTCTCAAGATCCCTTGAGAGGTAAAACCTAAGTGCAAGGGTTGCAAAACCCACGCATCAAGTTTTTGGCGCCGCTGCCGGGGAATAGTTATTTCTTAGGTTGAAAATTTTATTTTTACTTAGGTCTACTCATTAGAATCCTTTCTAGTGAGATTTTTATTTTATTTTTTTAGGTTTTCTTTAGTCTATCTTTTTTTTTTTGTGTTTTTGTTTGTAACCATTACCATCTGACATCATGGAAGGTGGTAATATCCTTGATCCCAACAACCCACCACAACCAAACCCACCTCCTAGAGCCCGTACTCTAGGAGAATACTCCCGTCCTAGCCACCAAGGCTATCGAAACACCATTGAGCTCACCCAAGGAGCCAATGTGTCTCCCTTGCGATCTGACACCATCCGGTTGGTGCAAAGCGGATGTGCATTCCATGGACTTCATTCCGAAGATCCAAATCAACACCTCAAGGACTTCCTTAAGATCGTAGATTTCATAGACCTTGATGTTGACACTCGAGAGACTACCCGACTACGTCTCTTCCAATTCTCTCTGCGAGACCAAGCTAGTAAATGGCTAGAACATCTACCCGCAGGATCCATCATCTCTTGGGATAATCTCACCACTCGCTTCCTTGCTCAATTTTTCCCACCGGGAAGAACCACAAAGCTAAGAAATAACATCTTGGCGTTCCAACAACGTCAAGGCGAAACCCTCTACGAGGCATGGACTCGATTCAAGGACTTACTCCAAAAATTCCCTCACCACGGTCTTAAAATTTGGTTCCAAATTCAAATCTTCTATGAGAATGTCAATCATCAAACTAGGAGGGCCATAGATTACGCCGCCAATGGCAGATTAAGCAGACTCAGTGTCGATAAATGCTGGGAGGTCATTGAGGACCTAGCACAATACGAAGAGGAAGAATGGGAGGACCCAATGTTCTTGGAGGAAGGAAGCTTGGATTACATAAACGCAACCCAAGAACAGTTATTGACAACATCGAAAGGCAGGTCAAAGAATTAACACGTGCCGAGGTGCATATGGCAAATGCTGGGTATACGTTTCCTGAATTTTCACGACAAGAGGAGTTCGAGGGAATAATGGTAACTTTCGTGAACAACTAAGAGAAACAGATCCAGCAATTAGAAGCTCGTGTGGAAGAGACCCGAAAAATGTTCATGAGTATGGCCGATGACTTCATCTCAAGGATCCGGGATAAAATTAGGGAAGAAAGTGCTCCTAAAAAGATTGAGAAAATCTTCGCACTCCCCAGTGAAACGATTAGCAAGGGTAACTTTGGGATACATCTCCCAAGGAGTCCACCCTTGAATCACCATCACTCTCCTAAACTCCTTCTCAAAAAAACGAATCCTCATCTTCACAACATCTTTGTAGGGTGCTTGCGAGTCATGCCCACTAATTTTCACGAGGTGAGTAATCGATCCTTTGGCTTTAAGTCAGGCGTACAAAAAACTCAACTCAAACACACTCCTTCTTCAAAAACCTCGTTGGACCAACTCCTTCCCTCACCCATTACTTACCGAGATGGAGACTGGGGTCCGAGCAAAGCAATAGCCGATCTTATCCAAAATTACACCTCTCCTTGTGACAGTAACAAAACCTTTGACCCGGGTGGAACTTGTTGAACGAAACAAGCAAGTCATGATTAATAATGTTAGGCTTGAAAATAATGTTATAGTCGGGAATTGCATTAGTTTATAAGTAAAGGGACTAAATGTGTCAACAATGTAAAGTATGGCACTTAGTCACCTATAAATAACCTCCTAGTTCCATCTAGGAGGGTTGGATGTCTCATTTGTAATAAGGTGTGTGTGGTTTCTCCTCTTTCTCTCTCTAGAAAACACACACACCTTCCCCAATTCTTTAATCTAATATACCATGTTTAACCTTTATTTCGAGCATCCTCGACCTCCTGAAGAATGATTCTTGGTTATAACAAGTGGTATCAGAGCTAACCAGGGGCGATTCGTGGTGTTTTTGGGGTTTTTGGGTAGCTAGTCTAGGGTTTTGATGGCTCGTTGCTTATTTTTGTGGTTGGTCGAGTGGTTTTAGCGTCACAAATATCTAGGGTTTCATCAAAATCTTGTGATTAGGCTGCTAACGATTAGTGGGTATGGATATTGGGTTTTTATGGTGATTGTCGTGGGTTTTATAGGCTGATTCGTGGGTTTCTGTTCTTCTGCGAGTATCAATATTAGGGATTCGCGAGTATGGAAAATTCTAGCGAGTAAGGCTTAATGTTTTGCGAGTATGGGAAAAACTTGCGAGTATGAGTGTGCTTTTTGCGAGTATGAAGCTGCTTTCTTGCGAGTATGGTTTAATTTTTGCGAGTATGGTTGCGAGTATGCTTCAGGTTTGCGAGTATCACTCTAGGTTAGCGAGTATGGGCTGGTCTTGCGAGTATGGGCTAGTGATACCGAGTATGGAAGCTTGAAACTTGCGAGTATCACAAGTTTTTGTCTTGCGAGTATGGTGGTTTGAGTTTTGCGAGTATGAGATCAGGTTTGCGAGTATGGGGCTTCTTATTGCGAGTATGGTTCAGTTTTAGCGAGTATGGTTTATTTTGGCGCGTTAGCCTTTTGTAACCTTATCGTTTATCGAGTAAGGTCCCATTCGCTTAATTATAAGCCGAAACTCTGCCCAAATTACTCCAAGCTATCGAAAAAAAAAAGTTTTTTGGCGGGAAAATTTGAGTAAAATTTATTTTCTACGGGAGCTTAAACGTTCAATTTTTACGCGAGATTCAAAATTTGGTATAACGTTGAAAATTTTGACCAAAAATTCAAATTTTTTGGCCAAAATTCAAATTTTTCGGTAAAATTTGGCGTAAAAATTTTTAAAACTCAAATTTTTCGTGCAACCTTAGACTCGCATTTCATAGTGATTTTCATAGTTTGGGCGAGAAATTTTTCAATTTCAATTTTTGGAGGGAAAAATATGAAATCACTAAACCTAAACCCTAATATCACCACACCCAATACTTGATATTATTGGTACACCTTATACAAGAACATGATTCATTAACTTGTTTCATTACATGAATACCAATATATCACCTCACCCACTTCATGATATTATTGGTAGACCGTATACTGAACATGATTCATTTATTTGTTTCATTACATAAATACCAATATATCACACCTCAAAACACACCACGTTTTGCTTAAAAAGATCCTGATCAAGAATCATAATACAATGACGATGGCTAATATCAGAAGTTTGTGACTACAAGGAGAATTCTTTATTTTTTGCTTGGGGTTGAAGTGAAGTCTTACGGATGCGTACTTATTTATCTCAAAGTCTAGGGGTGGATGGATGCATGACTTTCGAAGATACTTGTTGGGCACATACATATGTTAACCTAGGAGTTACATTAATGGTGACGACGACTTGGTTTATCTAGTTTTCATAGGTCAAGGGGTGGACGGACGAAGACCTAGTTAACTATCACTTAAAGGAGTTACGTTGTAGTGCTCAGTGTCACACGTAGTTGTGGATAATCAAGAGGTGATTATGTCTCATACTTGATGGTTGGTTGGTTGATGAGTATTGAGTACTTAGGGATTCGATGGAGTACGAACTCTCTACACCGTTCTTAGTCACTACAAGAACCACAAGCTTAAGTCACAAGTCTGGGGAATCTTACTTCATTCTCAAGTTTCATATTGAGTTTTCCTGCATGAGGTTAATGGAAATAGCCGTCGTTGTTGATTCAGAGGTTGATAAAGAGTTAGACAATTTCAAATGGTATCGTTAGTAGATTGGGATTATCGACATCTTCACACGTGCTGATTATGGTCTATGCTAAAGGTGCTTCCGGTTACAACTACATATACACATTGGTATGCTGATTTCGATGAGATCGCAATCATCAGGGGAGAGAAATGTGTACTAAATATGTACTTTATGAAGTACTAAAGGTCCATGTGACCAGGCTTAACCGTTTCTACCTTTGTTGATTACATGTGTACGTTATGGGCTGATTATAAGATAGCTGGAATGCATTTGGTGAAGATGAAGATGTTGATACGTTGTACCCCCGAACAGAAAATCTTGAAGAAGGTCGAGTCTACAGTCGTTTTACATATTCCGCTGCATGTTTGAAGACTAAAGACAGTTCGCATGTGTTTATCATAAAATACTTCTTCAGAGTTAGGGCATTCATCATAGATGTTGTCAGTTTGGGGTAGAGCACTAATTAGGGGAGAGTGTATTGTAATGGCCAATGTTAATCCCTAATTAGATTCGCTCACATTGTTCCTCTACAAGTCAAAGTGATAGCAGCTGAGAAGACTCAGATGGATAAGTGAAGCTATGGTGCTTGAAGACCACTCTCGGAGCTGCTGTACTTATGTTTTGTATTGTGTTTTACTTAATTGTGCTTGTAGGGAACATTGTAAGAAATTCCCATATAACATTACTTTGGGGAGAGATTGTTAGCCTTGAAAATAATGTTATAGTCGGGAATTGCATTCGTTTATAAGTAAAGGGACTAAATGTGTCAACAATGTAAAGTATGGCACTTAGTCACCTATAAATAACCTCCTAGTTCCATCTAGGAGGGTTGGATGTCTCATTTGTAATAAGGTGTGTGTGGTTTCTCCTCTTTCTCTCTCTAGAAAACACACACACCTTCCCCAATTCTTTAATCTAATATACCATGTTTAAACTTTATTTCAAGCATCCCCGACCTCCTGAAGAATGATTCTTATTGTTAGCCTTGAAAATAATGTTATAGTCGGGAATTGCATTAGTTTATAAGTAAAGGGACTAAATGTGTCAACAATGTAAAGTATGGCACTTAGTCACCTATAAATAACCTCCTAGTTCCATCTAGGAGGGTTGGATGTCTCATTTGTAATAAGGTGTGTGTGGTTTCTCCTCTTTCTCTCTCTAGAAAACACACACACCTTCCCCAATTCTTTAATCTAATATACCATGTTTAACCTTTATTTCGAGCATCCCCGACCTCCTGAAGAATGATTCTTGGTTATAACAAATAACCATGACGAGTTGTTCACAAAAAGTACAGGGGGTCATCTGTAAACTGCTACAAAGTAGTGAGGCACGCATGTCTGACGGCGTCAGACCCAAAACGTGACGCCGTCACCTCGACTGCACAGCAACTATAATCCCATATCTATCACTTTCACCACAAACCCCACAAACCATATCCACTCCAACCCCACCTACGAATCTCCAAGGTCCAATTCGCTTCCTCCCGTTGCTAATCTCCACGTGGTAAGTAATCTTTATTCATTCTTTTTGCTTCAATTATTTATAGGATCCATCAATTTCGAAAACCCCCAAATCGTGAAACCCTAGGATAGATCCATGCTTAGAACTCGTAATGCCCTTTAATTGATGTTGTTTTGGCAATGATTAAGGCATTAGATAATTAGCAAGGAGCGGGGTTTATTCACTAATTGGTCAATAACGAATTTGAACCATAACCTATGGACCAACTGCCCATTTTGCTGCAAAAAGGGGTGTTTGGTTTATGAACTTGAAGTTTGAATATTGATTTTTCCCTCGTAAATCTCGGATTTGAATTTTGTTGAGGCTGACGGCGTCACCTCGCAAAGGGTGACGGTGTCAGATGTCTGCAGCTTAATCACTTCCCCGATTCACAATCTAATCCGTTTCGTTCCTTCTTATTTTGTTCCAGGAAATGCACAAGCATCACCGACCGAGCCAAGGGAGTTCTTCGAGGCCCCAACGCGAGAACTTGGGTGACACGGTCCTTAGTTGGAGTGTGTTCAATGACAATGCTTCCACGGCCAAGTACGCCGAATTACTCCATCACCAAATTGATAATGGGGCTGTGCTTGACTGGAATTTCCTAAGAGACGAGGGTCTCGAGCAGACCTTCCTTCAAAGCTTCCAAACTGATGATTTCACGGGCCCTCAATGGGAAAGGTTGTTCAGAATCCGAGAGCCCGTTTATGATGAGTTGGTACGTGAATTCTTTGCCACTTTTCGCTTCGATGTAGGGGAGGCAAGAAGCAACATCGGTGCTACCACCATATATTTTAGGCTAGGGGTGAACTTAGGACTTGTTCAGTTGTTGAGTTTGGATGGAGATTGAGGTTATATAGTCAGCATGAGACTTTGCAGGGAGAGTTTTTGAGGAAGTTGATGAACGGGGAGACTATTAGGAATGATTTGAGGTGTGCCATGTTTTGGCCAGAGATTGGGAATGGTGTGTATACCTCGACCACGTCGGCTGCCACCATCAGGGACCCTAGGATGAGACTGAATCATAGGTGTCTCACCTACAGCTTGTCGGGGCGCCACAGCTCCAGCCACCGCATCACAGGTTCTGATCACTTTTTCCTTTATACCATCTATTCACCAGAGGTTTACTGCAACATCCCTTTCTGGGTGGCTAGCTATTTGAAGGGTGGGGTTGGAGAGAAGGACAGTGATAAGATCTATGGGGGGCATTTGTGACTCGTTTGGCACGGTCTTATGAGGTCCTTAGGCCCGAGATCATGGGGTATTTTAGCAGTACTGTGTGTAGGGTGGTTAAGGCTAGGTCCCTCAAGCAGATGGGTATTGTCATGGAGCTGGGTGACGGGTCTTATCACTGGTATGCTATTGGAGGGGCACAGGGGGTTGGTGGTGACGAGGACGAGGAAGATGAGCAGGAGCCTCAGCACCAGCCGTTTGGGGACTATGGTGTAGGAGTCGGGGTGATGCCTACCGGAACATGAGTTAGGGGGATTGGCAGGCTTATCACGGGACTTAGATGGGACAGGTGGACGCCTGGAGGACCCAGACTGATGAGAGGTTTGACTGTATGTACGATCACACAGTGCATCAGATGCAGCACCTATCCACGCGTGATCAGTTGGACCCACAGCTTCAGATCGACCCGTTCCCTCGACGTGAGCAGGATTACCCACCCTATGGGTACTATGGACATCTCCCTCCTGGCTATGATTACCGTTACGGTCCCTCTCCCCAGTGATTTACTCATGTTTTGTGATGTTATTTGAACAATTTTATTATGGATGTATGATTTCAAACAATTTGGTCTGTAATAGCTTAGGATTTGGCCTCTGTTGGCCCTTGAACAATTTCTTTTTATGCATGTAGGATTTGGCCTATTTCGGCCTTGAACAATTTATTTCTTTTATCGTATTCATGGTTGTCTCTTTGCTTTACAATCTTTATTTGTTTTGTGTGTTTGTTTATTTGAATTTATTTGTTTCCGTATGCATGTTTTATTTTTGTTGTTATTGATTCATGTTTCAAATTAAAATTGTGAAAATGCTTTATTTTGTTTTTAATTTCGTCTTAACTACATATAAAGGTATTTTGCAAAAGATAAGTGTAAGGAAAATCTAAATTTGTTTATAAGAACGAATTGGAACATGAATTGTAACGATATAAAATGAACATACATATTAGTATTTGTTCGAATCAAATGCTTGTATCGAGTCATAATGAAATTTTACAGGATTCCAGGAATTGAGGTAATTGTTTTTTCCAGAAATTTTCCAGAAACTAAACATAAGGATTCTGTCAGATCAATTTTGACGGCGTTAGGCATTAAACCCTGACGGCGTCAGGCTTTGATTCCAGAATTTTTTTTTAATATTTAGTTTTTCTGCCGGATTATAAAAAAATTACTGCATCTTTAATTCCAGGAATCTGCAAAATTTTCATTCCACAAGCATTATATCCATATATAGAATTTGCCGCCGATTTTACGCAAGGTTTGCCTAGATTGTTTTCTCAGGTTTAACAGGTTACGTTGGACAAGAAGATGAACATGGAATCAAGTTCATGACATCAAGCTTTTGGATTCACTTTGATCTTGGAGCTTTTACATCATCTTGGAAGAAGATCTAACCATGTTACCACACGATCCACATCAAACGAATCAGGGGAGTATTTGTTTCATCTTTCATTTTCTACTTTTACATCTTTTAAGTGAACATTGGGGACAATGTTCGGTTTAAGTGTAAGGGGGTAAATGAAGACACCTTAGAAAATGCTATTACGCTTGATTTTTTTTTTGTTTAATGGTAGATGTGTAATAAAACCGAGAGAAAAATTTGTTAGGGCAATTTTAGCGCCAAATTAAAAAATTTTTACAACATTTAGGAGTGAAACTTTAGTCTTAATAAGCGTCTCATGGATTGGGAATTGTATGACTAGCACAAAAACCGTACCACTAAAAAAAAATTCCCCAAATATGTGAGGTTCGCCCCTAGAATTGTTAGGAAAGGCATTCATTGTTGATGCTTGTGTGTGTGTACCGGTAGCCTATAGATTTTAGAACTTGCGTTAGTGACCATCCCAAATCCACAAGTGAGACTACATTCGTGTAGTTAGATTTACTACATGATAAGAGGCATTAGGATAACCC
>LBNU01035660.1:7240-26184 GCA_014162995.1 Artemisia annua
GCTCGATATACTTGATTACACTAATATGTTTTCGGGTGATGGCCATGCCGAAGCTCGCAAAATGTATTAGTATTTATATGTTTTTATGATTGTATTGTTTAAATAAAAGTTATGATTGTATTTTTTTAGTTGTATAATTGTATTGTTTAAATAAAAATTATGATTGTATAATTGTATTGTTTAAATAAAAGTTATGAGTATATTGTTTAATTATATGTTTGATAATTAACAAGTTATAACCAGAAAAAAAAAAAAAAAAAAAAAAAAAAAAAAAAAAAAAAAAAAAAAAAAAAAAAAAAAAAAAAAAAAAAAACGTTCGAAGTAAAATTTCGAAAAAAACGAACCCGGTAAATAACCGAAAAAAATCCGAATCCGAACATTTATAACCGAAAAAACCGAACCGGTAAAAACCGATAAAAAACCGATTCCGAAAATTTATAACCGAAAAAAACCGATTCCGGACATTTATAACCGAAAAAAACCGACTCCGAAAAAACCGAACCGAACCGAAACTGGTTTTTAGAAAAACCAGTTTTTTGAAAACCGGTTTTCTAAAAACCGAAAACCGGTTAAAACCGGAAAATTTGCACCTCTAGATGCTATAATAATGTGTAAGTTATTATATTTGTAGTTGAATATTTTGGAGAGTAATCCCTCCTTTTGTGCTACTCCTACTCCTAGGGCGGGAAGAAGACGGAGATTGGCCCGAGTGCAAAGGCAGAAGGGAGCAGTATGGAATGAGTCAATCATCCACTTAAAATGTGATCTTATAACAGAGTTACGATCAAATGAGAAAAAAATTTAAAATGAGGAGGTCGATAAGAAACCATAATCACGCAACTACAAAAAACTACAAAAATAAATGTATCCCTTTTTTAAATGATTTTCTCTTATTTAAAATATTTGACTAGAAATCTTTTTTATTATTCTCATTTTAGTTTTTCTTCTCACCGTATTTTTTCGCTGCTACTATATAATATTGTGTGAGTTGTTATATTTGTCGTTGAATATTTTGGAGAGTGTTACGTTCACAAGTAATGTGAAATAACTTTTTGAATTGAAATATGTAATTTTATAACGGGCTGCATTCAGCTGCAAGTATACTTGACTAGTTGACTTTCAATTTTATTACGTAATACTAAATGGTACCATGTTGGATTGTTGGTCATTGTGTTCAACAATGAAGTGTGAACACATATATAATGATTACTATAAAAATGCATCGTGTGTTTACTGTCATAACTGTCAAGTGGGGTTCATGAATGTGTTTTTGTCATTGTGTGTTCATTCGTAGTGGATCAACCCTTTCACTATGCCAACTGTCTCTTTCTAATTTAATCTTATTCCATGGAGTACATTTTATGACGAAAAGAAAAGTATGTGTCATACAAAATATGTTTTATTTTACTATTTTAACTTGTTGTAACAAGTGTCTTCTATAAATTTAATTGCTTAAATAGCTTTTGAAAGGTAAATGTGTCATGTTATTGGTTGAAATCGACTTATTTTACTAAAAATATATGATAAAATTATTATGAAACATACATAAACAAACATGTAACGTTTTTGAACATAAATGAACGGATGAGGCTTATTCTTATTGGTTCATTTAGCTAAACCAAGAAAAAGACAAGAAAATCTTGTTCGTCTAGTTAGAAAATAAACGATCATAAAAAAACATTTTACAAAACGGCTCATGAATTGTTTATTGAATGTTCGGTTCATTTATAGCTACTATATGTGATAGTGAATTTTAAAGAGACATATTAAGTTATAACCTATATGATACTAAAATTTGATGAGTCGAAAACATGACTAAACAAGTATATGCCTGCTAGTAATCTTTTAATCCGGAAACTTATATATATCATCTGTTATTGAGATACACCATGAATTGTATTTTAAACACTGCATAGCCTGCGTTTAATAAATTAAAGCGAACAAGCGTAACGATTTTCAAACCAAAAAGTCGAAAATTAGAGTATATTCTATTAGATGTTCTGGTAGTTTTGTTGTCATGACTAATGAGAGATTCCTTTTCAACATCATAGAAAAAGTATTATATACTTTTTCTTATTTTGAGATGAATAATTAAGAAATTAATCTTCTTTTTTTTAATCAACAAAAACTAGAAAACTTTTAAGACATAGTTGAGAAAGATTCAGTGGGAAATAAATCCAAACAATATCCATGGCAGCTGAATCACATGATTATGCATGCAAAGTACACTACATACAACATTATTCCTTAACAAAGTTTCTGTAGTGATCATATCGCTAATAAACAAACTAATAATAGAGATTTTCTTTCTTGATATTGTGTTTTTACTCTATATTTTTGCTCATTAGCTAGATACATACGTTTTTAAATCAAACATTTCAACCTCTTAAGAGATAAAACCCTAATATATATTTTCAAAATCTCATGCGGTCACACGGGGACGGGATGAGGTTTTAAGAAGGACCGAGTGAAAAAAAAAATCAATTGTAATATGAAGGCACACACTTTTTTGAATCGGGTGCGACTAAGAAAAATCAGAGTATTTTTTTGAAAATAATAACTTTATGTAAAAACCCTATATGTTGTAATGTATTATTGATAAAAACAAATATAGTGAACACCCCCACCCCCCGCCCTTTCCGTTAGCGGACTTAACCCACAAAGCCACAACCACTTGGTTGAAAAACATCTCACGAGCACGACTAGTTTGCGAGCTCATTGGTTGATATATAGATGCTACTAAATCATTAAATTTCACATCAGTTTGTATGAATATGATCATTGTTATTGCAAAATGACTAAAGAGTGATGCTTGTATACTTGTAAAATACTAACATGATTACAATTTACCGAAGTTTTACTCACTTTTTAGTAGTTCTACACTTCTACTGGCAAATCGAAAGAATGAACATTTTAAGTATTCAAGTGTTAGGTACGTGCATCTCGTTGTAGGCACAATTTGGTGCCTATAGCCCCACTATAACCGCACCGTAGGGTGCGTTAAAGGCGTGTTATATGCACCGCGTTGTGGCTATAACGGCCGGTTGTGTGTGTGGTATGTTATTTATTTATTTATTTATTTTTGTTTTTGTGTGTTTTAGTGTAATGTGGGGGTTTTTTATTTTTGCAGTGTGTTATAAAAATGTTATTAGGATGATGTTTTTGAGATTTTGTGTTATACTAATGTTATTGTGACTCGTTTATAATTAACTCGCCTTGTAATTGAAGTTGCAACTAGGCTCATATTATATGTACACTTGATGCCAGTCTAACAACGGCAAAAATATATAATTGTATATTAAACTGAAAATAGGTCCAAAGAGGTTATAGGAATGATTCTAAGTGACATGGCAGACATATGCCCATAAAGTCTGGAGCCAATGCTTTCTGGTTCCACATAATCACAAAGAATATCTGACAAACGTGTGGAAGAATAGGTGTGAACATAATAAAAAAATATGTAAAGTTCATAGCAAGAAAATCTTGACCTGCATTCAGTAAATGGTCTTGAGAATAATATGATCTTGTGTATGTATTATTATGCATTCGAACTCGATTTGTGTCTGCCCACTTGCTTTCATTCCATGTGATGCTCTCTGTCATACTGTAATTAACTTGTTTGAGTTATTTCACTTACGTGGCTAGCTAAAGGTGTTACGAGATTGGTTTCTCGTTTGAAAATGTGGTTAGTTAAACACACACACTGCTCCAAAACAAAGTTATTAAGCGCACTCGCGCGCAAAAACAAACGTGAAATATATTACTCCGTAATTACAATGTTTAAGGTTGCTATAAGTACATTATGGATTTCTTAACACTTGGTGATGTATAATGGTTTGAGTTAGGTATTCAAGCAAACGAGTTACACTTTGAGGTCGTTATATAATCCAAAACCGTGAAAAGTTAATGATTTAGCATGCTCCATGAGTCTTGCGAAGTGGTATAGGGATTTATCTTCCAAATCACCATAGATGGCTCGTTTTTCAATATTCTCGTACCCAAAATGAGAACAAGAAAATGTGACTTGACATTGACATAGTTGTGTGTTGCACGAACTAAGGTGCGCCGCACAAGAGATGCCAAGAGGTGGTTGGTTTTCGTCTGCTTGTGCGTTGCATAACGAGTCCAAAACTATCATGTTCAAAACTTTTCAGATTTTTTAAAAATTGCTTCATCTATTTAGTAATTTGTTTTTGGTCAGGAATCTTTTACGAATAGGTTTGAATTATTATTATTATTATTATTTTATTTTTCTTTTTTATTTTTTTAAATTTACGTTGTTTATGTCTCATCTTTAGGTTAATTGTTTAAACTAAAATTGCATCTTACATGTCACTTCTTTTTTGATTGTATGTAGCATACTATTATTATTTTTTATTTTTTGCATCATACTATGCAACTGCGTCATTTTAATGTATCGAATTTCAGCTGTGTGTATTGTTTTGATCATTTTACCTTTACCTTGGTCTATGAGAGTGTGTAGATGATAGAGCAAAATGGTCATATAATACACACAATTGAGATAAGATACACCAAGAAGGCAAAATTCAAAAATATGATGCATAAAAATAAAAGTGCGCTACATATAATTAGAAAATATAGCAAGTAAAATATATTTACAAACAATTACTCGTTATTTTTTTGCAACTTCTGTTCATCAACTAATTAAGCACGAGTTTTTCTTTTGTAAGGTTTCACCTCGTTGTCAACTCTTGGGTTAATTAAGGTTTTATTAGGTCATTTCTTTTTGCGGCAAAAAAAAGAAGCAAGTAGTTCAGTCAAGGTCTTGCTAACCTTTCTCTAAATCGTCTCAAAGTATCTTGTTATCCAATGGGTTAGTCGGCTCACATACAGCCGGAAGCATGTTTACGATGCCACATGGTGCACTTAGTCAAGTTTCAAGTTCATATACACAATTTCAAGTTCGGTGAAAATTAAGCCAAGGTAGTAACTTCAAGTGAAAATCAAGTTGACAAATCGATCTCGTTGTTGTTCAACATGAAAGTTTATGTTATTGTCCATGATGTATATATGAGTTGTTTCGTTGCCATAAGCCCATAACTTTTTTTTAGCAGTAAATTCCATAAATGAAATGTACCTTTTCTGTTAACTTACTGAGTAAATTCCAAATCAAATACAGAATGTTAGAACTAAACTTCAACCCAAGTATACAATTCAAGTCAAAACAAATAATTAAAACGAGTATAAAATAAGAGTCAAATGTATTTATTATTTACACCAGTGAGCGACTTTGATTTAAAAAGCTAAGATTAGGAATGAAACTTTAGTCAAGGTCAGAGATTATAGATTAGATTTGCACTGGTGGATGGTGTGACATGTATTCACTTATCCTTCCAAGTTCCACCTCAATTAGATTTTGCTTCTTTTTTTTTCCACGATCATATTTTTTGCCAATTAATTGACATACCTCTCTTTCAAAAGCAAATGTATTCACACTATATCATACGACATGTCTGTCTTAATCTGTATTCACACTATATAATACCACACATATTTTTTTTAATTTAATGATGTATTCTTAAGTTAAAATTTATGAGGTTAAAAAAAGAAAAGAGAACGTTTTTTTTTTTTCCCTCTCTCCTTCTTCTTCTTCTTTTAAGGAAAGAGAATTGGGGAGAAAAATCAAAGAAACTTTTCTTTACAAAATTTCACCCCATTTTTTGGGAGAAAAGAGAAGAGAACATTAATGTAGTATTTTGTTTAAAGACAAATATGGCCTTTTTTTAAGGTTTTGGCAATAACAAATAAATGACATAACAAATTATTTTCCTTTTTCTCTAACTTAAGAACATGAGTTGTAGTTTTTCATTTTTCTTTCATTTATCTCAAAAACATATGAACTAACGGTTCTTTTACTTTTCCATTTCTTTTGTTAAAAAACTTGAGAATACATTGCAAGTGTTTTGCTATTTCTAGCATTAAGGGACATGTTTAAAAGTTGAAAGCATTCATTAAGGGTGATACATTTAGTTGGTTAAGAGCAGTTAAATTCAGGAGGCGAGTAGTTATTTTGAAGATACAAACAATTTATGCGTGTCAGAATTTCTTAAACATAATCCTCATGGCTATGTTTAGCATTTTCCTTAGTTTAGGGTTTTGTTATTTATAGCCCTAAAGGTTATGTTTAATTAAAAGAAAATGCATTTAAGGTGATACATTTAGTTGGTTGATAACAATTAAATTCAGGAGGTGAATAGTTATTTTGAAGGTACAAACAATTTATGCGTGTCAAAAAATTTTAAGTTAAACTCAGGGTGGTGGTTAGTTATTTGTGTTACACATATATAAATTTAAGTGTAAAGACGTAGCCTCTTGAACCATGACGCCCCAAAGTTCTACTCGTAAGAAAGTATAATCACCTTAAAAAGGATGATTACCTGAATATGCATCTAACTTGTCACATTTCTATTTTTATACAGCTTTTTTTATCTTGCTTTTATATAATTATACTTTGAGTAAATTACACCGTTCGTCCTTGTGTTTTGTGTTGACTGGCGTCGTTAGTCCTTTGACCAAAAAAACTGCACCGTTCGTCCTTAACGGGCAAACGTTTGGCGTCGTTAGTCCCTCCCCCACTAACGCTTGTTAAGTGTTGTTACACCTGAAGTCCCATGAGGGAATACTAGTCATTTCGCAAACCAAAAGGACGAACGGTGCAATTTTTTTAATACGTTCGTAAGTTTCGTTTTTTAATACGTTTTCATCTGTTTTTTTTACTTTTTTGTCCTTTTTTTTTTCGTCTTCGTCTCTTTTTTTTTTTTACGTTTTCCTCCGTTCTTTTACGTTTTCATCCTTTTTTTTCGTTTTCGTCTGTTTTTTTTTTACGTTTTCGTCTGTTTTTTTTCGTTTTTGTCNGAATGTTTATGCGGGTAGTGCGCTTTTGGATTTGTATTGTAGGTATGGGAGGATGAGTGAAGCGCGTTATGTGTTTGATAGGTTGGTGGATAAGAATGAGGTTTGTTGGAATTCGTTGATTGGTGCACATGCGAGGAAGAGTGAGGGAGATGAGGCGATACGGCTTTTTAGGAAGATGCAAAGGGAGGATTTTAAGGCGACCCATTTTACTTATTCGAGTATTTTTAGTGCGTGTGCGAGCACAGGGTCACTAGAGCAAGGGAAATGGGTTCACGCTCATATGCTTAAGAATGGTCTTAAACTTGTTGCTTACATTGGTAACACGCTTGTTGATATGTATGCTAAATCAGGTAGCTTTGATGATGCTATTCGAGTATTTGATAGACTTGTTAAACCTGACGTTGTTTCATGGAACTCAATTCTAACTGCTTATGCACAGCATGGGTTAGGAGTAAAAACACTAGAACATTTTGAGAAAATGAGGAGCACTGGAATTCAACCGAATGCGGTAACTTTTTTATGTGTTCTTACTGCTTGTAGTCACGGTGGACTCTTGGATAAAGGACAATATTATTTTGAAATGATGAAGAAATACAAAATAGAACCTGAGGTTTCTCATTATGTGACAATGGTAGACTTACTTGGTCGAGCTGGTCAATTTGATCGTGTGTTAAGCTTCATAAATGAAATGCCGATTGAACCCACTGCAGCTATATGGGGTGCTTTACTTGGTGCATGTAGGATGCATAAGAACATGGAGTTAGGTGCTTATGCTGCTGAACGTGTTTTTGAACTCGATCCTTATGACTCCGGACCCCACATTTTGCTATATAATATTTACGCTTCTGCCGGTAAGTGGAATGAAGCTTCAAAAGTTAGAAGGTTTATGAAAGATATTGGTGTTAAGAAAGAACCCGCTTGCAGTTGGGTCGAGATTGAAAATTCTGTACACATGTTTGTGGCTAATGATGAAAGTCATCCTTTGAAAGAGGATATATATAAAAAGTGGGGGGAAATTAGTGATAAAATTAAGGAAATTGGGTATGTTCCGGACACGAGTCATGTTCTTATGTATGTTGATGAGCAAGAAAGAGAAGCAAAGTTGCAATGTCACAGTGAAAAGCTTGCATTGGCATTTGCACTTCTAAAGACGCCACCAGGGTCTGTTATCAGGATCAAGAAAAACATCAGAGTTTGTGGTGATTGTCATGCGGCTTTTAAGTATGCTTCATTGGTGGTTAATAGAGAGATTATTTTAAGAGACACAAACCGTTTTCATCATTTTTATGGTGGATCTTGTTCTTGTGGCGATTATTGGTAGCACAAATATTAAGCCCTAAAGCTAGTGTAGACAAGGTGAGTTTTAGATTTTTTTTTGTAAATCTATAACTTCAATTCAATATAAGAATCATTAGTCATGCTATTTATATAGCATGTCTTCTGTTAACTTTTTTTACTGATGCGCCATTTTAGCATAAGAACACATTGATTGTTTAATTCTGAGTTCTGTACTTCTGTTAACATGCTGAGTTTACTATTCATTTTGCTTAGTAGTTGGTAATATTACTAATATACATGAGTATGCTGATCAACTTTTTGTTTATGGCCACTAAAATGTTTCTGACATATTATTTGCTTATAGCAAACACTACCAATGAGTAAATATGCATGGCATATTTGCCCAATTACATTAGTATTTTACAACATTCACAGTTATATATAGGTGTACCCCACTGAATCCTTAGATATCCATTCAAATTGGGCGAGATATACAGCTCTGCAACCCACACGTTTGCCCATTCACTTTGTGAATCGCCCTTTGGCTGTTCGCCATTACCAGCTAACTGCTAAAGTGGCTGTGACTGACATGGTGTGGTTTTTCATTCGCTGACGGTCACTGCAAACACACACGCGCGCGCGCACACACCTCGAAATAAAGTGTGGTCTCTCATTTGCTAACGTAACCAGAGAGCACAACCGCAGCAAGACATATGTTAAATTATTAACACACTCCCCTTAGTTGAGATCATCCTTGAGAACCCTACCGAAAAAAACACGGGCGTCTTGAAGCATGACACCCTCACATATTACACTCTGTCTTAATACTGAGAAAACTATCTTTTTCATGCGTTATAACTTGATCGTAGGTGTGCACTCCCAAGACTCAGAATCAGGGACATTGTTTCTGGAAAATTATCTAGACTTTATGGTAAAACGTTGTAGCATTGGTTTTAAGTTTTCTTCCTAACGTATAAAAATGTATCATAGGAATAAAAGTAGTTTTCATTCATAGTTTCGTATTATGTGATTTCGAACACGTATAAAATAACGCATCAAACTTGGCTCTGACTATGAATACAAATTTCATTCATGATCATGTTATGTCTTAAAAAATAGAGTTTTTGGCAAGTTTGGTGATTGCCAATCTGTCACCATGTCAGGTATCGGCTCATTAGTTGTTAAAGAAACATCAAACATGCTGAATACTGTAGCTTTATGTTACACATATTTAGGCAAAAATGTTCGTGTTCCAAACATAAAAGTAATTAATATATATCTTGATCTTTGTAACTTATAGCAAAAGATTCAAATATGTATGTGCTTACAAATATAAATCAATGTTTCTGAGTATACAGAGACATGGAGTTTACTAGAAAATTGGTAGCATTAGTTTCTCATAAACCTAAAGAAGAACCGAATGCCACCCGACTAGATGCTAGATGAATCTATACATTTTGTTATTCTAGCAATGTCGTTAGCTGAAGGCCATCTCACGTCTCATTTCGTATACCAAGTTTCGAGTTCATAAGGGATCACTCATTTACTCATTTTCACTTACTTTAGCAATGTAGTTTCCTCTCTATGATCTTTAGCATTTAGTACTCAACTAAACTTGTACAAAACAGTGAAATACACAAATTTCACATCAACTTAACTAATCTTTTATTGGGCCTATATTGGATTGGGCTGGATTACGAATGGCATTTTAGACAATAAAGAATAAATAAAGGTGAAACAGTTTTTGATTAGTTTAATGAAGATTTAAAAGGTTTAGAAGTGACCACGTCGCCTACAAACACAGACCATAAGAACCTCGTACACTAATACTAAATTTTAATAATTTGTTTCTGGTCCCTTGTTTTCATTATTTGAACCAGGGCCACCAACCTTTTTGTATGTCGGGAAAAGAAGACATCGGTAGCAGTTGTTGGACGGTCTTTGTACTTGCATTCAATGGTACTATTTGTACCCCTTTACTTCTTTTATTTTTTAAATTTATATTTATTTTTTATTTTTTATTTTTATATACTTATTTTTTTAGAACGGCATCACACTTGAAATTCGACCTCTCGAGTTAAATTATCCAAACGGGAAGGCCCCGGGACCCGAAGATGAGACCCGCGAAAGAAACCCTAAAACTCAAGGCTTCGCACTAAGAGGAAAACCTGAATTTTTTGTCTCTTGCGAGACTCGAACCTTGGGTAAAACCTCCTCAAGCTCCAAAAGGAGCCCAAGTGACCAACTGAGCTAAGCCAGTTAGTTAAAAAAAATATATATATATATTATTATTACTTTTTTTTATATTTTTTTTTTATTTTTTAATACTTTTGGTTTGTCAAATTCTACATTTTGTGTTCTTAATAATATTTCTTGGAAGACATTCGCAGAAAAAACAAGAAATANTTTTTTATAATTGTTTTGATTGGACAAATAATTTTACTCCGTCTTTGTATAAAAGTTTCTTTTGTGAACCTTTTGTATTCCTCAAAATTTATTATGATCCTTTTGCCCCTCCACTTGATAGGTAGTTGGCCCTTGGGTGGTTGCAAGATGTGGAAAGGGTAGCCTCAACCTTTATGTTATTTCAAGGCATTTCATATTTCACAAGGCAATTAATTTCTAAAAAACAAAACACATATACAATGAGTCATTGACAAATTCACAAACCATAGCAATCACATATTTCTACATTATGAAAGTTGTACACATCAACATACGTGACATTATTTAGATACTTCTATCTATACTATATATATATATAAAAGAAAAACAAAATAGTGAAACTAAAAAAGAAAATGTTGAAAACAAGTGTTTTAAAAAGAAACTATTAATACAACTCGAAGAGCGGGTCAAATTGACTCATTTTTTGACTAGAACGGTTCAACCGGTTGAACCACCCGGGTTGAACCGGGTTTCAAAACATTATGTTTAATCCTCATATCCTCAAACTTTTATTATTATTCGTTTATAACCCATAAACTTTTTTTCATCACGAAAATTATCTGCCGCTATAAAATCTCGCTACTATCCACGGGTACTCGTCTAGTCACGTATTAAAAGGAAATTGGTAATTGGTGATTATGTTTCTATACCGAATTGGCATTGCATAAATGAATATATCAATTGCCGATGGAGATAGCCCGATGATTGTTCTTCCGATATACTAACAATGCCAAGATATTTCAATTTGAGATGTGTAGCTTGATGATTTATCAATTAAGCTAGATACCTAAAAAATCAACAAATCATATGCTTCATATTATATACGGTACGTGTGATCATTACACTGTGTATCAATAAAACATAACAAAAACATTTCTTGATTTAGCAAAAATAAAATAAAAAATTCCTTCCATTTATTTGCAATTACAAAAACAATCTCTGATTTAAGGATTGTTTTTACAACAAAAAGTTACATAAATATCCTTCTTGTTTACTTGTGTTGTTGAAACAGTACCAGATCGCAAAAATCTTCCATGTCATTAGTTGTGATTACAAAAACAGTTTTGAGTTAAATCTAAACCCTACATCCCTGGTGCGTAGGTAAAAAGCTAGATATTCATAAGAGTATTTAAGATTGTACGACATTAAGATTCTATTAAGCAAAAACGGGCCGATCCTTTCTATAGGATCTTTGATGACATAGGATCTTGCAGATGATCTCGGTCTTACTATAGGATCGTAAAATCTTGATCCGATCCGATCCTACTAATTAATTATACAAAGAAAATATAAACGAATGTGTTTTGTTAAAGTGTAATAATAAAACAAGCATTAGTAACCATAAGTGTCGATTTTTAGACTAAATTGAATCACATATTAGATAAGTTATTCTTCTAAACCCATATGAGTGTCATTTCCACTATATTATATTTTTTTCCCTTTGATGTTCTGTCGGGGCGACTTGTACTTTCGGAGAGACTTTACTTTGGGTGACCAAAATTTTCTCATTTAGTGAAATTTTTTTCACTAAATGAGAAAATTTTGGTCGCCCAAAGTACTGTCGCCCCGACAGAACACCTAGGGTACAAGTCTTACACATAGCTTACACACTTGTACTTTGTGTATTTATAAAAGTGGACCGTATAATAATATTAGTTAGCCCAATTTCAAAGTCGCCCTGATCTATTTGGAGAAATTGTTTTTTTTATGGTATATTTCCTATTTTCAAAAAGTTTTTGCATTGGATGCTTTTAGCTGATTAAAGCATATAGTACGGTTATAACTTATAACAATGATCGAGTTGGAGTGCGGTCTTAAATTGACCAAATGTGTTAGTTATTGGCTAAAATTACGTGAGAACTACACGACTTTTTTTTATTATTTATTTATTTATTTATTTTTATTATTATTATATTTTTTTGCAACTACATACATAACTTAATCCTTGTACATATGTATTATTATTTTATTTTTATAAGGATGAAATATAAAAGACGATTTTTTAGACCAAGTGCAATAAAGACTATCAAGAGAGCGACATTCAAACTGCCATTTCAGGTTTGTCTCTCATATACTACTTCAATACTTCATGACTAACTTGATGTAATAAGGAGACCGATGACATCATTAAAAAATACATCAGAAAATCATTTAACTAAACACACCACACACAAACTTTTGTACATAACTCGGTCGCTTACCGATTCAACAAAAATTTCCTTGTGGGACGTGTCCTTTTGAAGATGTGTAATGAAAGGGGCTAGTCTAGACCGAGTGAGACCGACCGATATCTCATCCTTACTGCAATTGGTCTTACAAGTAATTTAACATTTTGTGAAATGTAAGAGAACTAACAGGTAATCTTGTTTTATGTGTTTCTCACACTTTGTTAATTATTGAAAGTACGAGTATTATGAAGGGAATTAATGAGTAATTTTTTTTGCAATTATGGAAAGGTCAAACATTGCACAAAAATAAAAGACCGACTTTACCATCATAAATATTGTCAGTTGGAATATACCATAAAGTAGGGTCTTCCACTGTGAAGGGTAAACGGCTGGGGGGATGGTATATGATGGGTGGAATAGAGAGGAATGAAAGATGATCTTTGTTGGTCCACCCAATATATCATCAAGGAGGAAATGGTTGGTCTTCCCTCAAGGAGTGTGTTCCCAAGTGATTGAAGCCATTCATAGAGATAAAAATGTAGGTCACTTGACAGAGCCCTTGACTGGAAGTGTTATAAGTGCCTAATGAAGCCATACATCTACACTGCTTAGATCACTGCCGGTGCGGGTTGAATGGTCTTGGTGGGGAAATGATATGAAAATGTAGTTAGATGGTATGGTGCTGAGTAATAAAAGGTGAATTCACAAGTGGAAGGGTTGGTTTATGCAGTGGATGTTAGACTGCTAAGCTTTGGAAAGTTGTCTAAGATCAGTTCCATCAGACTTGTTTAGATTGCTTTGTCAGATATGTGTTAGCTGTCTACTAAATAGTAGATGTATCAGTTCATGTTTTGTTTACTGATTGGGGTTTATGTCTCCATATCAGTGTATGACTATGTTTATGATGTACACATTTTGAGAAGTTAATATAAAATTCACCTTTTGCAAAAAAAAAAAAAAAAAAAAAAAAAAAAAAATCTTTTTAAAAATACAAAGATTTCAAATGATAGAACATGAATTTCTTCTATAAGCTTCCAATCTTGCCTTAACCTTACTCTAATATACTAGTCTCTACTCGTTGCATATAATTTATGGTTATTTATATCAGTTTAAAGATGATGATGATGATTATTAAAAAAACAAAAAAAACAAAAAAACCTCTACATCAGTTTATCCTAATCGAGAAGAGAATTGTTGGTTTGACCGACAAACTACATGAGAAAATGGACCTTCTTTCTTTTTAGAAAGCATTTTTGGAGCCTGGTATATATTGTATTTTTGTTGTCGTAAAACTAAAGTCATCCAATTCCTTTGAGTTTGGTAAAAATAATAGGGTGTTCAAATGCGTGCTTAGACTTGTCATTGTGATTTAATAATATAAGATCCGTATATTAAGGTACATAGATTGTGCATCAATTTCTTATAATATGTAAAAAATGATTAATTTAAATTATCATGTTATTTGCTTAAATATAAATTATCATGTTCATTTGCGTAAAAATAAATTATCATGTTCATGCCAAATGCACAAGGAATGTATCAATATATATGTAATGGTATGACAAAGTAACATAATTTAACAAACCATTCATTCTCATTTTACAAATCAATTATTTTCTTTATTAAGACATTTTCAACAACTCAAACAACGAACGTATATTTAATATCTGTCGATACGTGTTGTTCAAATGATAAAAAAATTTATTTCATATTGGCTTAATTTCACATACTGTAAATAATCAAATGTTGAAAAAGAAATAAAAAAACAGAAAATAACATGATCACTGTACGTACAACGTTGTGGAGAGAAGCACGTGAGCGGCTAAAAAAGGAAAGGTACTAGCGTACTTTCTACGGCCAACTGCGTCTTATCCGCTATTTTTTTGGAAATTTTTATGATCCTATTTGGCATCCTATTATTGGTTCAAAAGTTCTAAAAAAACATGTGTTTTATCTTCTAAATAAAATTTTGCTCAAAAAAAAAGAAGAAAAAACCCTTCCAGATAAAATTCGTGAAATTATTAATGAGGAGAGTTATATTAAATACCAAACTTTTCTTACATACTAAAAAGAAATCAATAGTTGAGATTAAAAACATTTTAATATTTCACATATTTTTTATAATTTAAATATCTCTTAAACCGTTAATCGTTAAGCGAAAATAATTACATCATCGCGACGAGCATTTAATTATCTTTCTATAGACGGGCACTTTGATATACTTTCGACAAAAAAAATTTCGTTTTTTTCACGTTTTTTTTCGTGGCCGAAAAAATCATATATGATATATCATATATGAAAAATTTGTCGAAAATATATCAAAGTGCCTATCTATAGAAAGATAATTAAATGCTCGTCGTAACGGTATATTTTTTTTTCGCTTAACGATTAACGGTTTGAAAGATATTAATATTTGAAAAAAAATGATGAAAGTGGTTTTTTTAAATTGTTAGGATTAATCTCATCCATTAGATCAAATAAAGATGGAGGGAAGATGGATGGTAGAGATTAGTCCCTTGGTATGTAAAAAAAGTTTGGTCCTCAAATAATCATGCATACCAAAAATGTCTTTCAAAGTTACTCCATCCGTTTCAATTTATTTCTGTTTTGATTTTTTAAAGTTTTTTTTTTCTTCAATATTTTCTTTTATGTTAATAATACTAGATGCAAAATATATGAATAAATTATGTTTTAAATTTATTTTTATTGTTATAATTTTTTATTAAATATTATATAACACAAATAAAAACGCTTAAAACAAAATTAATAATAATAATAATAATAATAATAATAATAATAATAATAATAATAATAATAATAATAATAATAATAATAATTTGACGTTTCTCTTTGACTCAAGACATTGGAGCGCGAGCTGCTGTTTATATTTTTAATAGGATTGGTTTCGCTATTGCTAGAGGTGTGGAGGCCTAGTTGGTTTCTCGGCTTCCTACTAATTTCTTGTAAAATCCTATTTATTGTTAATAAAAGTGATTATTATTATAAAAAAATAATAATAATAATAATAATAATAATAATAATAATAATAATAATAATAAAGTTAAAAGAAATAAAAACAGGACAAATAAATTGGAGGGAGTAATAAATTTAGGTTGGACAAAAAACCTACTGTATCTTTTTAGTGTTAGATGAAGTAAGGTACAATTAGTGACGAATTTAAAAATTCACTATAGGGTATGCATTATATAAAATTAAAAATTCGATTTAAGTTTTATAGGATCGTATTGGGTTTTCAAATAGTTTATATGCTTTTGTCGTTCTCATGCTTTTTGATTAATTCGGGTCATGCTAGATTTTATACTGAAAAATCTTAAGGTTTTGGCTAAACAAAAAATAATGGGTGCATTTACATTATAATCTGCAAAGCCTATAACCATATTATTGTACGGAAAAATGATTGCCATGCCTAAAGATATGTTTAATAATAAGATAATGACAAGTGGATTTATCAAAAGCGAATATTTGGAGTGAAAAAATGCATAAGTAATATGTTAAATTATTAGTTTAGACATGACTTTAAACATATATGTTAGGTCTTTCTATCATTGCTCTATTCTATCACGTATACACTTTCTCTCAAAAGTAAAAGACGAAAAAGTAAATAATACGGATTATCACCTAGAAAATGTTGGGTCGATTAATAATGAGGCCCACTCCTCTCCATCCACAAACCCCACACACAAATATAATCAGAACCCTCTACAACTTTAACCATCATTGTTAACTTTAACCATCATTGTTGCCTTTTAAATTTCTTTGAATCTTTAAATTTTGTTTTCATTTGTTTTAGCTGAGATAAAAAAAGGTATATATTTAACTTTTATAAGGCATGCACTCTATGCAAAATAACGAAGTAAAAGAACAAAATTAAATTTCTTATACAATAAGTCGGGAAGGAATTTACAGGGTATGCAAGTGTGTACCATTTCTAACATGTAGATCCGTCTCTTCATAACAAGTGTGCATTTTATTACCTATAATTGTAATAAAATAAATATTCATTTTCATGTTATGCTCACCTTAACAAAAACCAAAAAAAGTAAAGACAACAACTTAACGTAGACAATGACTATTCTAAAATCATGTGTCTGTGTCATATCATAGTGACCACTTATTGTGGCGTAAATTGATACTCCCTCCGTCCCAATTTATTTGTCCACTTTTAATTTTCAAAGTCTTACTTTGTCAACTTTGACCTTAAATATGTATGTTTGTGTTATTTAATATTTGATACAAAATATATAAATAAATTGAGTTTTACGTGTATTTTTAATTTGTATAATTTTCATCAAGTATTATATAACACAAATAAGAATATTTACGGTCAAAGTTGACAAAGAAAGACTCAAAAAGTCAAAACTGGACAAATAAATTGGGACGGAGGTAGTACCTTTTAATATGCAAACTCGATAGATAACATTTTGCTAGTTTAGTATAGAGTGAAAAACAAAAAGTTATATAATGATTTTGAAAATCTGTTGTACGTTGGCTTTCGTTTTATATATTTGAAATGTTATCGCTCTAAGAGCATCGGGTAAGTTGCCATCAGGTTAAAACTTAACTCACTGCCACGTCAGCGCCACATCAGCTTTTACCTTTTAACATTAACTCATGACTTTCCACCATGGTAACATAACTCACCTATAACTCACCTTCTCCCCAATTATTTTCAATTTCAACCCCAAATTTTAACAAATACTTCATTTATTTAAAACATAACATTAATTCAAGCAACACATTACATTACGAAATTTAAAATAAAAAAAACGCTACTAAAAAAAAGTACGAAATAAATAAAACACAACATCACATAATTATTCATTCTTGACGAGGAGGCAACCCAAGTTTCTTGGCGATTCGATCCTTTTCCACATTAACCAACGCCACCCAATGTGGATCTTTGCCAGTAGTGTCGAGCATCAAAAATTCTATCTCCCTCAACCTTTGTTGTGTGGCTTGGTTTTCTGCGGTCGCCTGATACGCCCTGGCCGCATCTTCACGTTTTGACCGATACTCTTCGCACATAATCTCCCCGAAATTGAACGAAGAAAACGAACCACCGGTGCTAGCCGTGCCTCTGGTGCTTGTCGTTGTCTCGGATTTTTGTTTCTTGGAAGCCCGCTTTTTTCCAATGGGTCGTGGTTCTTCATCATGACCAAACAAAGCCTCGTTTGTTTGGCTTGGGACGTCGCCGGTTAAATCAACCGCCGCCGGCGCGTCCCATTTTTGATGTTTACGCAACACGCTCCAAGCCTCTTCATTCGTGAACGGCGGGTTTTCTTGACGATACAGTTGGTTAGCCCGTGTTAGGATATCAACTTCACTTTCACCACTTTTCACCTCGCGTTGCGCCTTTTTGTAAAAAGCGTTGAACTTAGTGCAATCACGGTTCAACGTTTTCAACTTAGATTGTAGCATATCTTTGTTGCGGTCTTTTGGATTTATTCTATTGAACTCGGCTCTTATCCGTTGCCATAACGTATCCTTAGATTGGGAACTCCCGACCTTCGAATCCTCTGAACATGCCACCCAACACTTGGCAAGCAATTTTTCCTCACTTGGCATCCAACGTTCCCTTACTTTTTCAGCATCTTCTTCCTCGGCTTGTACAGGTTCTTTGGATTTTTTTTCCTTACGTTTTCCACGACTTTTGGTTTTGGAGGAGAAGTAGGTGTTTCCGGAACTTCATATGTTTCCGTTTGGTGTTGTGATTGTTGAGTGAATTGAAGATTTTGGAAATTGGAATTTAAGTTGTTTTGTTGGCTTTCGTTCCAATATTGGAAAGCTTGATGTTGTGCGTAAGCTTCTTGACTCGACAAACCGAATTTGTTTGGGTTACCCCAAATCGGTGTTGACGAACCCTCGTTTGGATTTGAGGAAGAACCCGCGTATGGGTTATTCCACCTACCACCGAGAAGATTCGTAAACGAGTCTTCGTTGTTGTTGTTGTTGCCGCCCGACATTATTTTTTTTTAGCTAATAGAAGTGTATTGTAGATTAAAATAGTAGTGAAAGTGTGAAAAAATATTGTGTGGGTGAATGAGTATTTATAGTTGTAATAAAATGGGTTTGAAAAAGTTGTTTTTTTCTTTTTTTTTTGTTTTTTTTTTTAACATTCTAGCCGTTTACAACGGTTATAAATTATAGGGGTGGAAA